>JAVDPK010001824.1:1077715-1104231 GCA_034780415.1 Cichlasoma orientale | reverse complement strand
CCTCCATTGTATTGAACGCACCTTTGCCCCCCTTCCATTCACGAGTGGTTGAACAGGACCCTGGTGAGATAATTGAATTGCAGTTCTGAAACAGATTGAACTCTGTGTCCACTGAGCAGAGTGGCGCTGCTGCATGCTGGACATCAAGCTGGGCAGGACTCACCACTCTCTCTTTTAGAGGAGGAAATGTGGAGTGAAGAGGGGGGAAGAGGCCTCCAAGAGGTGCCACTGCATTATTAATGCGGGCCAGACTGGGGCGGGAGGACTTGTGCCTTTGCTGGACCTGGGCCTGCAACCTTGTCTCCTTTAAGTGTTGGATGTTGAGCACAAATTGATGGACAAGAACATGAACTCCATGAGCTTCCTTGTGTTATCTAGCTCCATGGTGCATGTGCAGAGTGTAAGGATAATGCCCAGACGTCACTCTGCTGCATTTGAGGAGAGATTTCATTATAGCTGTTGTTCACTGTCCTGTACTTCAGAAGATAAGAGAACTTGTAAATGTGTTGCCTAGGGGGTATCGAAGCAGCCTGCCTTGTAATCTTACTGCTCTTCAAAACTGACTCCAGGCCAGCAATATGGGATACACTGCATATAAGAGAATGTGCCCCTTTTCTCTTTTCAGGATAAACTAGGTCAATGAGCAGGTTCATAAATCATTGTGAAGCCTGTGTCAGAAATGCAAGCTGCAGCAGCCGCTGCCGAGTAAATTGCTAGCACTGCGAGTATCTGTGTATATGTAAGCCTGACAAGGCACACCTGGGGCAATAGGATCCCAAGGAAAACGTTAATTAGCCCTATCTTTCCAGGTGAATGACACATACTACACGTCCACCTGAAACTAGCACATATAGGAAACAGTATCACTTTTAATTGAGTGCCAAGTGTGATGTGGCCCTCCGACACATCTACTTGTGTACTAACTGTGTGTAATCACCAAGGGGGAGGCACCATATATAAATGAAGACAAAAACACCAAGAGTTTCAGATCTATACCTTTGCAGCTTTGTTCGGTTTTAACCTTTAAAAATGCAAATGACACTGAAATGAAACAGATGTCTTGGGCTGGTTCTAAATGCCGCTTGGAATGGGATTGGATGACTTTTTAAAAAGGTCCTTTGATATCATCTAATGTACCACTTCTGCAATTAAGTGAATCGTTAGGTAGCAGTTGGTACTCGTACAACAAGGTAATTAGCAGGAAAATTGAGTTGGGAAAGGTGCGAGCGTTGAAGAGAGGAGGAGGGTTACCAAGCTGTTGCTGTTGTGTCCAGCATGAGGGGGAGCTAATAAAGGGACGGGCCAAAAGGAGCAAGCCAGGTGGGGAGTCAGGATGAGCTGCACTGCTGAGCTCATCTGGACTCATTATTCCAGTTCAGAAATGAGAAAACGGGGTGACAAGTGCACACAAACAGCAGACACTCACGCACTTACACACGTGTTCACAAACACCTGCCCTCGCGCTTGTATAAACCCCGGTAGGCTGAGGTTTAATCTGTGTGGGAGTCCTTGAGAAATAATGAAGGGTAATGAAGAAAACAGCAACAGCGCAACCATTACAGCGCATTAATGATGCATGCTATAGTTAGGAAATACAACACAGTCTCAGAAACTCTCATTTGTAAGTGTAATTTCTGAGTGTTTTGTTTATCCCGCACATCTCGACGTGTCTGTTTCTTTATGTTCTTAGCTGTGTGAAACACGGAATTCGGGGTCCGTCTAAAACAGTTGATATGGTTTTTCAATAACTAACTTAATAAATAAAAGATCAGTTGCTCACATGAATAAAATAAACACAATTCTGCTGCTTAAACCACCAAAATGTTTTCTAGCTTATTGCATTTTGATACGAAGGGAGGAAAAAAAAAACTTGTGTTGCAGCGCTGCTGGTGTTTCCTGCCGGAGGTGACCGTTTTCTGGGCTGAAACGAGCCGAGATGTGACGGGAGAAAAGCTAAAAGCGCGGATGCAGAAAAAAGTGGGAATGTTGTCCTGCGATAAGAGAGATGGCAAGCGTGTGAAACATATCTTCTCCTGATAAAGTGTTGGAGAGGAAAAGTCCCTGATTAAATGTGTCAGCACTGCCTGTGCAGCTGGAGTTTGCTGACCTCTGTAGAGAGACGCTCCTTTCTATTGCAGGGTTTACTCACATGATGTTCACACACACGCACACATTCAAACACACGTGCGCGCGTATAGTGTTTTTCAGCCATATACTGCATCATGCAGCTTGATTGTTTCACCTTTATCAGTCACAGATGGCCACAGTAAATGAGAAGCTCCCATCAATACCTAACTCCTGTGCCATGCTTGGAAAGAGGCCGGCCTGCAGAAATGGAACAGAAATTTGGAAAGTCTCACAGGGAGATAAATCATAGGAATACATTGCGGTCACTACCGGCGTCACTGTCTCACACATACACAAACTAGCACACACACACGTGCGCGCGCGCACACACACATACTCGTCCTGAGACTGCACTTTTACTTTCCTCAGCGGGCCTCGTGTCCCAGCTCTGACCTCCCCGACTCCACCTAGGGAAATAGATTGCCCGCGTTACCTTTAGATGAAGCGACAGCATTACTCTAGAAGGGAAATACTGCACACATACATTGTAGCACTCTGCGGCTGAATCACAACAACAGTAAAGTAGAGATGTGGCAACGGCTGCAGACAAAGATAAAAAATGTGGTGAGCAAGTGGCAAAGAGATGGAGGGCTTAGATCCAAGTTTGGGATGACCTTTGACCGTCTTTCTCAGCCTATTATCAGTCTTTTTGTCTCCTTTTCCTTCAAACTTCACCTTTCTACTTATACTGTTATGTTGCCTTTGAGTGTACAAACCGGATTAAGTAAATGTGTGGCGCTCCGTCATGGATGCCACGGCCCGTCACTGAAGGAGTGAGCCATCAAGCAAAGAGTGCTGAACCAGCCGCTTCTCACGCCCATTAGTGGCCAGCAAGATGAAGCACCAGCCGCACCAGGTTTAGTTGTGTCTTTTATATATCGCACACTCGCTCCTTCGCACTCTCCCCATTTCTCCCTTCATAGTGACAATTTTATTGATGGCCTCTCCACTCTGACAATGCAGGTCTATTGCTTTGTCTCTCCCGCCCGCCTGTGTTTTGCCTCGTTCTCCGTGCATCCGCCGCCGCCACGTCTCTCTCATCACCCGTGCTTCACACCACGGGCGCTCACTCACCAGAAAAAAAAAAGTCTCTGCGTTAACGTAGGGTCTATAAATTTTTACAAATCTGACAGCATTGTAAAAAGTGAGCACCTTCAGATAGGTATATTATATAAATATAAAGTTCTTTTACTCTCATCAGGCAGTTTGAGATGTACACTGAGCTATAAATTATTGAAACGTGTCTGCAGGCTGATTATTGATTATCTTTAAAACAGACTGGGTGAGAAGGTCCTGCCTGTTTTAGTGTACCGGTCTTTGATTTCTGTTGTAATTTTAAGTGATGGTTCAGATTTATTTGAAATATCTCTATTGTGCAAACTTATTATGATGAGCATCAAATATCTTCCATAATAAACCCTTATCACTCTATTAATCTGGTCTGTTTGTCAATAATCTAACGCGTGAGGCTTCCAGCTCTGAGTCTGTTTTAATTTGTTGCACAGGTGTGCCATTTACCAGATTTAGATTAATATGTGTGATACCACTCTATTTGCTGGCAAGTGGGCGAAAGGACAAGTGAGTGATAATAATATTAATCAAAAATGTGACCCTGAGTTAAATCCCTGTAGACTATTGCGTTTTGAGGGTGGCTTGCCATTGAGTCCAGCCGGGATTGGATCCTCTGACCCCTGAAAACCCCTTTGCCCTCTCCTATCCACCCCAGATCTCTGTCATACCATAATTCCTTAACCCAGCGCTCCCTTCCGATGAATGTGTCCCTGTCGTAACTGACCTCCCCCACCCACCTTCCCTTCTCTCTAAGACCCTCTGAGACTGCCAGAGATCGTAATCCATCATACCGAGCGCGGGGAGGAGGTGACAGGACGGAAGGCTGAAGTTCAGTCACAAGCCGATATGGGTTTGAATCGAATGTTGCTCAAATTGATTCAGCCTCTGGTGCGTGCGATGCTGTGTTATTTCTGTGTCGAGGTTCCTGGTTCAAATGCCCATTATTGCTTACACTTTGATACACACCCTTAAAAAACACATTTATTCATATGCGTGCATGCCTTCACCCGACACTGCAGGGTGCACAATGCTGCTGGAGATTGATCTTGTGAAAGGGTCAGGACTGAGCCAGGCCCACGTTTCAGCCTGTTTATTTTGGGTTACGACTGTCACGCTGCACACCGGCGCTCTGATGGATATGTCCGGTTAAATACTGTTGTGCACGCTCACGTACACACATGCATTTACACAAGTGCATAAGCAAACTCCAAAATGCTTAAGGTAAATGGCTTTTGTGGCTGTTTTTCTAGTTGTTCAAACATTAAGGACATTCCCTCCTTAAAGTATCCCTCGGGGAACGGAGGAGATGCAGCAGTTCGGCGTCATTACATTCTTAACTGAACTGTGAGAGAAAGAAGGAAACCAGGGGAAGGGAGGAGGAGAGAACAGGGGGCACGTACTGCAAACTGACCGTAAGAAGCGCAGTATTCGCAGTATATTACTTTGCTAACCTTGTGGTTTTGAGGAGAAAACAAAACAAAAAAAAAAACATTCCACCACTGGGAGATCACTTATTATTAATTCATATTTTTATGCAGTTATTAGTTCTTTTTTGCAGCCCCTTGTAATGAACCGTTACCGAGCTTCGCTTGCCCCCGGATCATGCTGGAGTAACTGAGGGTCTGGATGTGTTATGACTGTGATTTTTTTTCTTTCTCCATGGCGTAGACAGATAATGTGTTTCACTTGGATTACGTTTGCTGTAAGGGACACCTAGAGCCCTCAACAGCTGCAGACCAGAGGTGAAACCTAATCATCCAGTCTCTGCTGTCTCCATCTCTTTCCTTCTCTTTCCTTCTCTCTGTGCTATCTTTCCCTTTTTCCACTCCCTCCCTCCCTCATTTCCTTTCCTGCTGTTTGAAATTGATACTGTAAGTATTTTAGTCACTTTCAAAAGTGAGGGGAGACAAGATCAAATGTTTAAGAGTACTTTCTAAAACAGCTGTGGTTCCTTTCCACTTTGCAGCTTGGCCCCTACATGATTGTGCCGCTCCATCCATTGGGCGTGTCAGCAAAGGAAGTTACATAGCTGTTGTGTGTGTGTGTGTTGAAGGTGACCTTGTGTGTTGCAGAGCTAATAGCTTCCCATTTTGATGTGGAGTGTATCCTAACTGTTGCCTGTGCCTGTTAGACTGCTCTGGGATCATTCCCCGGCTTGGCCAAGGTGCAGAGGATGCACAGAGATTTGATGCTGTTCGTTCACTCACCGCCAATGCGCTGCAGTAAGCTGCCCATCTACTCCACTGAGAAACAAATGTCAGAGGTTTGGGGCTTCAGGGACAGACGCATGGTTTCACAGAGGAAAACTAGCTACCTCATTTATATGTAATGCAGTAGGACCAGGTGCAGTGAGATGACATCACATGGCGAATGAGACTGGGAGCTGTGGCATGTGTGGCCACCTGCTTCTGCAGCTGGGAGGATGATTAGCAGCTAGCCAGGCTGATTATTAACCGGCCAGACACTGATCCAGCCAAACGGGTAGACAGACAGACAGACCGGGACACTGACAGACGTCGCACATTGCCAGATATGAGCCGGCATATTTGCTGGCACAGTGGAGACCAGTCACTAGACAGACTTGCCCAGACCACTTCAGTACTAGCATGGCCAAAGGCCAGCTGAATAGAAATCAGAACTCCCCATTCAAATGCTAAGCAGAATCTTATCTCAGTGCCTCTTGCTGCTGGCCCTTGTGCTCTACACTGTACAGGGCAAAGCTATTAGTGAAAATGCAGGTGCCGAATCGGCCTCTGTTTCACTGTGTGTGTGTGTCTGTGTGTGTGCGCAGATGGTTGCGCGGTTAGTCGTCTTTGCTTTCTGGTTTGGTAAAAAAAAAATGGAAACTAGATGATATTCATGTCATATTGTTGGTGTGTTTTGCAATGAATCTTGTTAGTGTAATAGTCTAAACTTAATAATGCCACACGCAACAGTACTCACCACCCAGAGAGGCAGAAATGAAGGCAGTGAATCATCTGAAGTGTAGCTATTATTGCAGGGATTTGTCTGGGATCTACCAAGATCCTCTTATTCCACAGGAAATGAAATCTAATGACACTAAGTGATCACCAAGGGGGGGGTGTGTCTAACTGATGAGTGTGCTCATTTGACTCCACCAATCTTTAGAAGCCATTAACGTTCTCCTGTTTCATGCACAAATTAGACCTCCACACACAAAGGCACACGGGCACAATGGCCCATAGATGTTTCTCATACGCAAGGCAAGGTTTGTAAAGGCACATATGCACTAGCGCACACACGCCCGTGCCCACACACTGTAACAGACTCCAAATTCCCTCTTTGTCGTCCAACTGGCACAATCAACATTTGCCCATTTGAGCCCTAAATGGCACAGTAAGGGAAAAATGAACCCCAAGACACAGCGCTGTAATGGAGCTGAAAAGAACAGCTTAATTGGCCAACATAAGCCATGCCCAGGCATTAACTGTGAAATTTACATGTTAGCTGTGCTGCCATCTTTCTTTTGAAGGTCCCCGCGGTGTTTGTGTGGAACAGACACATGAATCCCAATTCTGACACTTCATGAATATCGATCTAGGCTTCTGTTGCTGGGAGGGGGGGTGGAGGTGGGGGGGGACAATATTATTCAAAACATGCTGAGTGGGATACGTCTGCAATTAGCCGGTTGATAATTTATGCAGCTAATGTGCTATTAGTTTAATTGCCTGTTTTTGGTAATTTACTTATCCTGCCTCACACAAAACCCCAGGAAAAATTTAAAAACATCCTAAACATTAAAAATTAGCTACGATTTAGAAATGCCAGCTTGTTGTTCTCAATTTTCCACCAAAAAACATTAGTTTAAAGATAAACTGCTCTTCTTATCAGGTTCTCTGACTCCAACCAGAAGGGAGTTGTCCACATAATTCAGTTCCATTCATAGCAGTTAAGGGGTTGATAGGCCCGTCGTACCTTTGGGTCCAGATAGGCTGACCTTTGGCCAGGTCTGGATGTGACCTCCCATTGATTGACCATCATTTGACCCCATGGCTTGAAAACAGAGCTGCATACAGGTCCATTTGGCAGTCTGGAGAGTATCTGTGGCATACACTGCTAATACAGTTATGCTAGTGTTATTGGGAGATGTATGAAAGGAGAAATGGCTCAAGAAGGCAGGGTTATTCCTGTGTCAGAGGAGGAAGAGCTCAGGTAATTTAATTATAGATTAAAGGATATGAGCATCTGACAGCTTTTTCATTCTTTTAGTATACCCTACTCAAGTTCTGTTGTGGGGAGCATAATCTCAAAACTAGATTGCTGCTGGATCTTTGATTCTTATTACCAGCTTTATGACTGATTGGGCTCAGATAGGTATTATGTTCTTTACCAAGTTTTATTTCCACCACAAAGACAGTTTGTGAAACTAAACTTAAACAGCTTTCCTAAAGGCTATACTGGATTTGGTTATCTTTCCCTCAGCATCTTGCAACTCTTCAGCCCACACCACTCTTCCTCCATTTCTTCCTTATCCCTTAAATTGATGCTCGCTCACTGGCTGTAGATGGCAACATCATCAGCTCAGCAGCCAAAATGCTCCTTCCCTTTCCCCTTCTTGCTATGAAAATTCAAATAGCTACCTTGTGATTGACTGCTAACAGAATTAGCAGAAGTTCTCATAAACCTTAATTAGTAACTCGACTCGATAGCGGGTGCTTATGAAGGCAGGAGACAGCCATGTAACTGAGAAGAAGCAAAAAAGAGGAGGGGTATACTGTATCATTCACGTCAGCATCACTCAATAGTGCCAACTGGGGTGTTGATTGTCATAAATGTTCTCAGACCCTAAATTTTCACCAACATGCCACACCCCCGTCACCTCACAAGAGCATCTCACCTCTTCTCGCTGCTTCCGTGTGCCAAGCAACACCGCCCTCGGCCTCCTATCCCTGTCTCTCTTTTCTCACACGCAGCAGGGGGATGGTTGGCCCAAGAGCGTGGCATCATTAACTTACTTGAGTGGCAGACGTTAGACGTGCAGAGGGCTGTCCTGTCCCACCCCCCTGCTGGGTGTCCCTCAACCCCCATCACTCCTTCCTGTCATCCTTCATCTCTGCATTTCTTGATTCTTCACCCCCAAAAACGCCATCCGCGCATTTTGCACACGTGATGCTCAGTCAGCCGTAGATGACGGGATGCATTAAGGCCTGCATATCCAATTTCAGCCACGTGATTATTTGTGTGGTTTCTTTTTGTTTTTTAATACAATTTGAATTATGAGCACGAGTATATGTGGTAAATGTGTTTTTTCCATATATAAATGTCAGTTTTGATATTCAACCTCTTGTGAATGGCTCCTTTAAAGTGTGACAAGTCCATAACCCCTCAGTGTATGGAGTTTTTGTTATTGCCACCAGTGCGGCACGTGCTGCTGAGCTCCTTGTGGCGCAGTGCCCTGTCTCATTAATCACAAGGCCCGCGCTGCCTGGAGCCCTGACAACTCACAACCTGGTGGCCTACCACCTCCCCTCATGTAGACCGGCAAGGCTGCACCATTATCAGCTCACAGGACGAAGGCGCCACACTAATGACAGCTGCTGGTGGTATATGAGCCAGCCCCCTTTTTAAATTGAAACTCCTCATTCACATATCCCCCACCAGGCTTTTTGGTTTTCACTTGTCTCGGGTTCACAAGTTTTGAAGCACCGGGGCAAAGGTCAGTGGATTTGCCCGGTCGTCACAGCAACTCTCAACAACATCAGATGTCAAGAGAGTTGGTCGACCATAACGGAGGCAGGCAGAGAGCTCTGCTCAGCCAGCCACTTCTTTCTGGAGAGCAGAGGAAGCGGGACAGAAGGGGAGAGAACCGTCTTTTGTTAAGCATACTCTCTCCCTCTTCCTTGGCTTCAGTCTGTGTCCGGGGTAATGGGAGTTGTGGATGGGTATTTAGGCTTTTATGGGTGGAGTGTTAAGAGCTTGTTGGGGTCCAAGTCAGGCTTGTACTGTGGGGTGCAGGGGCTCAGAGCAGTGCTGTGGTCTAGTTGTGTCATGACCGTGTAGCTGAGCTGTCACTTGTCTCTAATTGGCTTAGATCAGCCCACGAGAGGCTCAAAGCTCACTGACCCACCCTCTGTCTTTCACTGTCTCCCCCTCTCTACCCCTCTCTCATTAGCTATCTTTCTTTTGCCAACCTAAGACAACGGTCTCCACGTGGTACTTACCATCACTCCGTTTGATCCAAAAGCTCTCTGTTGTTCCACAAGGCCTGGCACTTTCTCTGCCCCCAGTTATGTCTTGTTATGAGGAAGAGTCCTTGTGATGAGCAGGGTAGTAGAACGATGAGGGAGGATATATAGAGCGGCTTGATCTAATCTCGATTGGAGACCTCATTGATCTGGAAGCTGGGGTCATCACAAGGTCATCATAAGGAATGATGATAACATTGTTCATCTTTAGGAAATGAGCATATCACAGCATCTTCACATGCCATTACTTCTCAAATCTGTCCCAACAACAGCAGCTCATCTCTAACACTACATTTAAAGATTTATCCTGGAACCACAGCCAGTGAATATTCCGTGTGCCATTCTGACTCCTGCCAGCGTGGGGGCTCTTTCTTGAGCTGTGCAGGATTTACTGTGTGTTCCAGTGGTTCAGGGAATGACCCTGTCGCGTGCATCCCTGATGATGTTCTAATTGGATGAAGTGACCTTTCTTCACTGTAATTTTGAAGCGTCCTTGGTCTTTGGGGGTGGAAACAGATTAAAAAGCAGCGGGAGCGGGATGATTGATGTGTGCTATGGGTGGTGTGGTTGCGGATGGACAGTGGCAGGTAGAGCGACGGTAACATATGAGTCCACAGCTGTTGAACGAGGGTGTACAGACTGATACATGGGAGGTGGCCACACCCAGCCTGACTGATTTACCCCCTTTTGGTACATCAGCGTTTTCTAATGGCAGGAAAGCCTGTGTCTGCTTTGACTGAGGAGTGATGAAGGTCGGTTGTTTGGTTCGAGTATTTATCTGTGATTTCACGTTTCACACAATTTTTTTTTTTTTTTATCCAGCACCATTGTAATTTTTAACGTGAGGGATTTTTCTTGTATTGGTTGAAGTTCACAGTGGCGAATGTAGGGTGGAAGTGGTTACGCTGACACGAATTGGTTGCTTGAATGAACTACATTTTTTTCTTCATTGTAGTAAATCAGAGAAGCATGTCTGAATGTTGAGGGGGGGAAAATTGAAGCGTTGCTTTGGGAAAGAGAGGTGGGGGTGAGAAATATTCACCGCACACATCATATTATTTCTTTGGCATACAAACTGTAGGCATAAATATTTGCAATATAAAGGAGCATGTTTATTCTTGAGTTTGGCTGTTATTTTGGTGTGTGTGTGTGTGTGTGTATGTGTATGCGCGTGTGTGTGTGTGCGCGTCAGTCAGTATGACATTTACTCTGCTTTTCTTTATAGCCAAAATGAACTGAAGTGTGGTGAATGGGGTTGTTTTGGTGCATTGACTGCTGGATCCTATTTTAACAGCGTATGAAGCTGGAACTAATTCCTGCATATTTATTTGGCCTGGTCTTAGCAAACTAAGCACTTACCCTACTTGAAATTCTACACAATACTAACAGGAGCAGACTGTAGTTTGATAGCAAAACAGCTTTATACAGCCTTCGGAAGACTGAGCAGAAACATTCAGAAACCTCAGAATGTCAAAATCCTTCCCCTATAAAGTGCATAGAAGTATTTGTTAATACGACATTTCAGAATTTGCTCCAGCTCTTTTTATTATTTTATGTCACTTAGTCCCAACCTCATCTGAAAGCTATGCTACAATGTAGCGTATTGGATTAACAGAATTCAGAATTGCTTGATGAATTCACTTAAAATCACTGAGTGATCTTCCTCTAAACGAGTTGCTTTGTCTAGGTTCAGCCAAGCCCTTTCTCGTTATAGTCTCTACATTTCATCCTACATGAACAGAAAAAAAAGTAAAAAAAAAAAAAAAAAACAGCGTGTGAGGAGGAAGGCAAGTCTCATCTTGTTCCCTTAGCCATCTCAACCAAGCTTGAGATGCTTTTGTTGTGGGCTGCATTTGAAAAGATCAGCTTTAACAACCAAAGCAAATATCCATGGAAAGGCTTGTGAAGGGAGGACTTTGAACCTTCTGTAGAACAGGTGTGTTTTATAGCACCGTGTTTCTCCTTTGGTCTTTAATGCTCTGCAGTCCAACATTGTGTATGTGTGTGTGTGTGTGTGTGTACATGTGTGTATTTCTCAGTGGTTGAAGCTCCACTGTAGCGATGAGCCAGTCCCTGCAGGGGGGCCGCAGTCAACCCTGTGCCATGTGAGAGCTGCAGGGAGCGGGGCTAACGAGGTGTCCAGGCAGCTGACAGCTTTGTCCTGCCGCCTGCGAGTGGCGATGGCACAAAGAGGGTCCTGCAGAGAGTACTGTCTGTTCTTTGTGTCTGCCTTTCTGCTCTGCCCAGGACTTGTGCTACAAAAGAAAGCCACGAAAGAACGCGTTATGGCATCAGGTGGATGGGGCACTGTGCCTGTCCTCCATTTCCCTCCTCCCCATTTGCCTCCTCTCTAGACCAGAAAAAAAGAAAAGCATATATTTTAGCCTTGGATTGCTTTGAATTTAGGTGTCAGGTGGTTGGTAGCCTTGTGCTAATTCTTTCCAAAGCTTTGCCAATTACATATATATTATTCATCAATCACATAGTTTTATTAGCGCTCCCGTCTCTTCTCTCGCTCTCTTTTCTGCCACATTTTACTAAGTTGAGTGACGAGCCAAATGGGAGACTGTCTGTCATGTGTTTGCTGCTTATATTTGCTCAGTCTCCCTTCTTCCCCTCTTTGCTCTTGTCTTTAATTTATGAACTGCTACACTTGAGTGGGCCTAGTGTCTGTTTAAACCAGCACAGCGCCTGTGTTTGTCCTCTCTGTCCCAGCTCCACAGGAAGCTCATCTAGAGCCTTCAGTGCTTAATGCCACTGCAGGAGGTGAGCAAGAAACACGCAGACTTCTGCGGCTCCTCTGCCCACTGGAGGGAGAGGTTTGACGCTCCTTAAAAGGCCAGAGTCATTTGTCTTTGTTGCTTTTTGTCTCCTAGGAATTGTTTAGAGAGAATAAGACAACCAGAGAGATAAAGGGTGAGAGGAAGAAAGCGCGAGCAAGAAAACATGTCTTTCTCCCAGGAATTTCTTTGTAGATGGTGTGAATGTTTCTCATCTGGGCAACTGCTCTGAAGCTAGGTTCCGCTGTGTTCTGTGTTCAGGGGTCTTTGATGAGCGCTTCCATCATTATGCATTCTCCCTTCTCTGGTTGTGCACCACTTCATCCTCAGAGTTTCAAACATTAGATTAAAAAAACTGAACAAACTTTTTCACACGGTGTTTTCATCACCTTTTAGCTTCACTTACTGCTGTAAAACAAACGTAGTCAACAGCCAGCGTGTGTTTGTCCCGCTAAATCTCTGCGCGATTAACATTTAATCATGTGGACAGTAGGTCTGAATATTGGTTTTTCGGATTTTTGGTCCATCAGAACAAACGTTCCTAACTTTGATCTTTCTGTTTTATTGTCCTCGAGTGGTCAGAGAGGCGGTGTTTGATCTGTGAGTCAGCATCATGAGCCGGATCTCCGCATTAAAACCAGGCCTGCTCACTTAGTGTTTAAGCAGACATCCAAGCTGATAAACAATCCACACCTTTGGCATCAGCGAGCAACACATTTACACTGAATTCACAGAATTACTGCTTTGTTTTATACGTGAATTTCAGTTTCTTAGCTCAACCGGGTGTTTCCATGTTGCGCAAGTAATCGGATTTAAAACAGAGGAGCGGGGGCAGACAACCAAGAGAGAGACCCACAAAAATCACAGAAAGGTTAGGATGGAATCCCGAAGGACTACAAATCCCTTCTCTGAAATCTCATTGTTTGGAAACCATGAAACCGGATTCCTGTAACAAGTCTCTGATCAGTGGAGCCTCGACCCAAAGGACTCAATTAGACCAGAACGGCCCTTTCTGACCAGGCCTTTATTTTGCTTCCTACTCTCTCCCAGCATGCCGCTACCACTGCAGAGGAGCTGCCTAATGCTCCAGACTGGGAGCAAAGCCATACAGCACACTGAGCAATCACATCACTCAGCCTTTGCCCCTCTCATTACACACAAACAGTATAAATCCACACCAGAATGTGTGCATGCCCGTGTCTGTTGCTTCACAGGCACTCCTCTTGACTTAGTGTTTTAATTGGCGGAACGAGTATGGTAAACATATATTAAAAAAGCTGGCAGAAAATAGCAGTTACTGAAACATCCCTGCAGTTGGAGGCAGGAATCCAGAATTTAATTTCAGTCATTTTGCCCTCCTTCACTTATGATTAGAGTGAATTATGATAATTTCTTGATTATGGTTTGGCCCCTGCCTGTGAGGACACCACTTGTCTGAGCTCAACAGAAGAGTGCAACCGACTGGATCTGCAGTGTTGAACACTTGCCTCTGAGATGCTATAAACACAAGCTGCACTCGGTTCTGTGTTTGTCTTCAACTTGCCCCACAGTTATTGAAGCACATTTAGCTAATGATGCAAGTGTATTCTTTTATTCAGAGCCATGTTTGCAGAAGCGTTTTGCTCTTCATCTGCAGTTCAACATCCGAGTTTTAGAAGTCTCATCTAAAGGTGCAAACAAGGAACGAAATGAAAGCGGCAGAGGAACGATATGAAAGCGCTCGGCCTGCATGCATGAATTAATGTATGCATGACAATGAGTGAGGGCATGTGTGACGCGGAGGAGCATCAGCAGTCGGGTCAGCGGTCTCCCATGGTGTGCGAACACAATGCCATATCACTGATTCACATTCAATCGGTGATTCAAGTAATACAAGCTGGATCAGCCGCGTGGCTTTCTCCACACGAAAGTCAATTAGAGCTCCATTTATAAAGCAAAATTAGTTGTTATAGATTTAATAAGTGACCTAGGCTGTGACAGACTGGGCAGAGTATGGGAGACAGTGGCTGGAGGTCCATGGGGAAATGAGCACCACATCACCAAAGCCCACTCGTAATGACTTCTGTTGAGACTTGATAATGTCTACTAATTAGTTAATCAAAGACAATGGCCCTCTACATACACCTCCCACCTTAACAGCTTCTGTCTGCTTCATTGAACAACAGCTCAGAGTGTAAAGCCTTTAAAACCCCATTCACTCTCATCACTGGCAGCGGACACACCTGGTTGGACTTGGTGTATGCCTGCAGTGAGACGTACAACACGTTAATTTGCTGAATTAATGTTAATGGATGCATGCACAAGAAATATGCAGTGTTCGGTGTTATAAAACATGTAAAAGGATAATGAAATATAAAAGTAATAACACTTCATCTCATACGTGGTGTCCATGCTGGTCAGAAGGTCGATATAAAGACCCTCAGGGCTGGACAGACTGGGAAAACAGTGCATTGACAAAGTGTCTCAGCATCCCTCGGAGCTGCCATCATAGGGTGAGTAATACTCTGTTTTCTCCCTAATCAATTAGTAAGCCTTCATTAGCTAGGCCATTCATTATAGTGCTGTGTCAGGGACGGGGACGTGGTGCAGTGGCTGCCCCTGGGATGGGCACGTCAGTGGGTGCTGATACATGACAAGGCTCTCACAATTGCTCTTGCATCTAAAGAGGACACAGCGATTACTCTGCTCCACAGTAAAGCATTAACTGCGAACAGCCAGATCAACATTACTTTGTTGTTACACAGCCAGCCAAGTAAACATTATTCATTTTAATCACGAGCGCAGGCAAATATTATTTACTGCTCTTACACAGCCAAATATTCATTACACTGTATTGTTTCAGCCATTTACTGTAATTTATTTTTCAACTAGAAACGCTATTTCTGTCTAACAGCGCAGCTATTTATTTGGGATAAAGCCTACAGTGCATACTTGGGGGATTCTTAACATAGAAAAGTGCAAGAGGCCCTGCTTTTAGTTCAGTACTACATAGTTACACATCCTAAACATATCCCAATTACTTTCTCATAGCCCTTGTGAATATTACAGTGGCTTGTGAGCTGTGCTACGAATCATTAATATAAAACAGATGTTAGGCACATTCCCCGGTGCACCAGCTCTCATTGCCGTAGTCAGTACCACCGCAGCAGTGTCAGCAGTGCTTGTTGGATGCATATTTAATAGAAACACAAATTATTGTGCGATGCAAGGGCAGGAGAAAGAGATCATATGACCCTGCTTTGTGTGTGTGTGTGTGTGTGTGTGTGTGTGTGTGTGTGTGTGTGTGTTGGCGTGTCAGTGTATGTTTGTGACCGGTGTAAAAGATGCCCATAGCGCAGTGTGAGCCTTCTCTCCATGTTTAATGACCTGTGCGGTGGAATAATGTTGAGAGGCAGACAGAGATTAAAGGAGTAAGATATTGAATAGTCCTATGATGGATGAGACCTGTTTGGAGATCAATTAAACAATAAGAAATTAATTCTGCCAGGGACATGCTCATTAGGGACTTGGTGAAAGGGGGAGTGGGGGGGTCATTTTTATATTGTGATAATTTTGACCCTTCTGAGGTTTTTGAAGAATATGGATGGCATTCATTTACAGTTTTATTTCGTCTCATTCAAACGTTTATTATTTTCCAACACCCAATCTGATCACACAAAAATATTCACAATAGGTCGGCTGCGTGACGAATAGTTTTCCGCTCGCATGCTGCCACTCTCCGGAGCCTTCCTTCATGTTCGCCATATTGCTGATCGTGTTTAAAGGCCAAAGCGTACGCCTTCTTTTCCTCCTCGCGCTGAGAAGAAGCTGTTATCAACCTTGGGCCCCACTGTGCGGTCTCGCCTTTGTGCTGTCCACTGCGGCACATTTGGCTAAGCGCAAAAATAAAGGAAAGTCGGCTAATTACAGGAGCAGGTCATATCAAAGGGTTGCTGTGCGATGCAGATTCGGGAGCCAGCAGATGTGAGTAACAGCTGCCATGCTGAGTGTCAACCTTCTCGCTGCTGTCATTCTCCATTTGCCCCGTGCACGAGTAAATAACGTGTTGTCTTAATTCATTTGCTTCCACTTGCAACAGCCGGAGCGTAATGGATTCTAATATTAAACACGATCCCATTCCAGTGTGCAATTAGTTTGTAGCTCCACCTATTAACACTTACATATTAATGGCATCTCCCAGGATTTGCCGAATGGCTGTTGTGGGCCTAGCTGTTGTAGGAGTGGGACACTGCACTTGGCAGGTGCCGGTGGTTGGGGACCCATCAGTCTAGCTGCCAGTGGAGACACTATGGAACTTCTGTGGTCCTGTGGCAGAGCCAGCCTCTTCCCCCTCCATGGGGAAGACTAACCTGATGTGCTGGCTCAGGGGGTGAGCACGCAGACGGACAGGCGGAGCTAGTTGCCAAGCTGGGCC
Source organism: Cichlasoma orientale (assembly GCA_034780415.1). Taxonomy (NCBI): domain Eukaryota; kingdom Metazoa; phylum Chordata; class Actinopteri; order Cichliformes; family Cichlidae; genus Cichlasoma; species Cichlasoma orientale. The sequence goes on along the minus strand of JAVDPK010001824.1, from coordinate 1,087,633 downwards.
AGCTCTGCTCGGTATGTGGGGGGTTTTCGATGTGGATGGACTACTAAGTGGAAGTTGAAAAGATGGCGTGGGGGTGCGGCTGCTAAGTGGTCAAGGGTACACTCTGTACAGATGGGGGATGCTGAACAGATGTTTTAGGGGTGTATGTTTGTCTTGAGGGTGTGACACGGTCAGTGAACGGCCGTCGGGGGACGGCACAGAGGACATTTGTTGTAGGGTTGGGGTTATTTGTTGCCTGCTGTATTTCAGAGGCTATTCCTTGAAGATTAAGCTTGAGACTCGATGTTAATGGCGAGGCTGCAGTCAGCAGCTCTGCACACTTTTCTGACGCGTGTATTCACGTGCGCCTATCTGTTTTTTTGCCACGAAGATGTTAATGCTGCCGCTGGGTTAACAGGCAACTTGCATTTTTGTTCTCCTGCCTTGTATTGTAGGGCATTGATGAAGTACATTCATCACAGCACTCCTTTCATCCCTGGCCTGCCTGTCTGACTGTTTGGTGTGCTTTTCTTTGGTGCGTGGCAGAAAAAACAGATTGGAGTTTTCATTAAGGCAGAAAAATGTCAGATTCTTGACAGCTTTTGGTCTGGACATATGCTCTGTTATAGCAAACACCAAGCCTAGAAAATCTCTCTCTCTCATCTCTATCACTCTTTTTCCATCAGCCTGTTGCACTCGGTTTCTGCCTGCGTTTTTTGCTTCACCTGCAGTCGAGGCGAAATACTTGCCTGGATCTGTTTTTCATATTTGCCGGAGCTTTTTTTTTAATTTTTTTTTTTATAATTGGTAGATAGAGATGGGTCTTTGAGTATGGATCATGGCTCTGTAATGACTCTCTCCATGTGTATGGGTGTGAGTGTAGGGTGTAGACTAGCACTGAATGGGAATGAGATGAATGCTGGGTGGAAATGAATTTCTAAAGGCCATGGTGCTTCATCACTAGCCTACCACTGCCTGTCCCACTCCTGCCTGAATAACACCAGAATTATCACTCAGAGGGAGGAGAGAGCGATGAATACCTCCAGCTACTACACCCTGGGGACTTGGGTACCCCCCGCCTTCCCCTGTTGCATTCGCTTTTACAGATACACATATGTGCGCGCACACACACACACACACGAATGCGCTGCACACTCACACAGGTAGAGATTGGGAAGGGGGGGCTAACATTATCCACTAATGGTGTGCTCCATTAATCATACAATGATGAAGGCCATTTCCTTTATTTAATTGGCTCCCAGTATCTCTGTGCCTTTGTTGCATGTCATTTCAGACTTGCTGGCAATATGCTCGTGTGTGTGGGCCACTCTTTGAGCTAACGGAGTGCAGCATCAGGGCGTGGCTGAGAGCTCTGGAGACATATCAAACAAGTGTCTTTTGTATCAGTTCACAGCATATCTCTAATAGACTGAACAATATCAGGAACACCCCCCCCCTTTTTTTGCTTTCATGCAGTATTTCCACACAGTGTGCTAGTATTCACTTGTTCTAGCAAACAGTTCAGGATTTTCATTTATTTCCTTATAGTAAATATCTGCCTGCCTTGGTTTAAAAACAGAGCGCATACAGTACTGAGCAGAGTGTTTTCAGATATTTCGATCTTATCTTAAATCTCAGTGTCAGCAAATGTGGTTAAACTCATTCTGTAACACCAGCATCAACCATACAAGTTGTGCTCGTCAACAAGAAGTCCTGCAACAGACGGTGACGCGTGATCTGAACATCGTCTTGTCAGTCTGGGATTACCTGAAGAGGAAGAAGTAACTGAGACAGAAGCCACATAACATGTGCCTGAAATAACCCACCTGCCTGGTAGCCTGAAAACATGTCTGCAAATGTGACGGTTGTGGCTGCTTCAAAGGCAAAAGGTGGCCACACCCAGTTTGGATTTGATTTCTTTGTTGCTGCTGTTTTTTAACCACATGTATAAGATTGATTTAAAACAATAATTTGAATTCGGGGACTTTTTTAAAGCATCCTCACTCTGCTTTAACACCGTCTGATGCACCGAGCAATGTGTTGAATGCTAATATGCAAAAGTGATTCATTTTTCAGTGTAATAAAATTAACAGGTATTTAAATGTAATGAGGTAGTGGACAAATTAAAGAAACCCCCTGGAATGGAATATGCCTTGGGGACACGGAGAAGTCACAGAATGAATAAGCGATAGCTGACAGATGTAAATGCATCAAATGTGTGCTCAGTAAAGTCAAACACAGGGATCTTGTATTGAAGGAGTTTCTGCACTGGCGTCACATGGAAATAATTTGCTAGTATGTATCTTCTGTGTTAGATATACCCATAATTTAGTGTGTTGATTTTTTAACATCTGTAATTTATGGCATGCTAAAATTGATTTTTGGTCAGATCTACAGTCTGGTTGTGGTCATTAGGCTTTATCCAGTGTTTGCGCAGCAGAGGAAATGGCAGCATTTGTGTGCCGCTGAACAGATTATTCTTGACTTTCAGAGAGCATATTTACCACTGCTGACCCACTTACGGAGCCTCAAGTTAATAAAATGATATTGTTTGTGAAATGCCTAATTGTGGTTACAGATATTTTTTGATTCCGCTTTGACAGTATGAAAGTCAAATTTAAAAGGGATGATTATTAGTATCAAATATTTATTTTCTTTTTGATAAAAACACAATAAAATAACAAAAATACTTTTTTTAGGCTTTAGCTACTTTCTGCTAATAAGTAGATGCGTTGCAGGAGCTGCCATGGATCATATTGCTTCAAAAGACAAGCAAGACAAATAAAAGCATTAGTAACGGATGTTACATAGTCGAAACTAGTTTAAGAGAATTGCTCTTGTTTGTGTTACTTTCTGAAGCTTTCAGTCTGCTCAGTCCTTTGTGTTGCCACTAATTAGACAAGACAGCTCTCACATTGCAACAATGAGGGAAACAAAAAAAGTATGCTGTTATGTAGTGCTTGCTAAAGCCTTTTTGATTTACAAAACCCAGCAGCTTTACACAGGCATGTCTATTACCATAATGCCTACTGCCTCTTCACTGTGCAGAGAGTAAAACAAGACAGGCAGAATGCTGCGGTTGGCTTGTTTTGCTCTTTGAAGGCTGAAGGAGGGCATGGCAATATTTACTGAGAGAGTGCCCCCCTCTGTCCCACCCTGCTAGCCTTGCGTTTGAGCTTCACAGCCGGGGGATGTGTTTTGCACTAGTACATCGCTTCTACCTCCCTCCCTTCCCTCTGCCTCAGCCCCCACCCAAGCCCTCCGTGGGCACTCTGCACAGGGACACCCACTTCCTCATTAAAAAACCAACAGCCATTAATGTTAGATGAGGGCAAGAGGAGCTGGAGGAGGTAGAGTGGGGAGAGAGAGGGAGGTGTTTTCCCCTTGATCGACTCCTAAGGATGCATGATGAATCTTCACAGACACACAGGCCAACATGCTGAGAAAGGGGAGGAGATGAGAGGCTGCAGACATTTTTCCCAATGATAGACTGACAGACATAATCGAGGTCCTGTAAAGTGCAGAGTCTCCGAGAGACGCGCACAGTTTGACGTAGTGATAAATGCATCAGAGATTCGTACAGAAGAATTGCAAATTGCAGGATTTGCATGACTGCAGGAAGCATAATTAATGGCAGATTTGTTAAAAAGCACTGTCTCCTTCCCTGTCTCCCTCACTCCCACATACACAATGAATATGGAAGCACCCAGTGCCCTTTGAGATGCACTGTTAATACTCAATATACCCCTGCTGTGAGGTCTTAAATTGGTAGGCTGCCTTGAGTGGAAAAAATGGTGGGGGGGTGGAGGGGGGCAACACCATCCCAGCCATAAGTCTTGGGACACAGCAGTAAGACATGGCTTAGGCTTAGAGCTTAAACATTAACAGTCAAGCTTAAATGCAAAAGAGCGGTTCACAAATGTCCGCCAGTGTCGTGTGCTTTCTCATTATGAGGGTGCTGAAGGTTCCTCGTACCTGCAGCTATCCACCAATGCATGCAATGATCAATTCTCTCAGACCCTCCACTCAATTCCATTTCTACTTGTGCAATTTTTATAGACAGTTTGATCCACAAATCAATCCCATCAATCTCGGGATAGACTCCAGCTGCGTAGTCTTAAGACCCGCAGGCTCAGAAAACAAGAACAGTTTTGGACATTTGCATTCCACTGCTTTACGTGTTTCGTGGAGATTTGCTGTAGTCATAGGGATCTTCACTCTGCATTGTGTGCCTGCTGAAGTGTGTATGGGGAAATTGGGGTCACTGTTATTCCGCTGTATTTACAGAGCTCCTCCAAGAAGAAGAGATTACAGCCCAAAGCAACGTGGGTGGATGTTACAGAGGGTGTGTATTTAGTTGCTGTATATGTATGTGTGATTATGTGTGCGTGTTCATCTTTTCTTTCCACATATTCATCCAGAGTTATTGGGGTTGCATGGAGAGTTCCAGAGCCCTGATGAGCTGCAGAGCTGTAGCCCTATAGCAAAGCCCGGTCTGTGGGGAACCTACTGTGTGTCTGTGTGGTGTGTGTGTCTGTGTGTGTGTCTGCAGGCCCTGTCTGTTGCATAGAGCTGGGGGAGACAGAGACAGAGAGCGCGGGCAACAAGAGCTATCTGACTGGGTAATGAATTTACTCCTGCGGCACTCTTTAAAGCATAATTACACTCATCAAAGCCAGGAAGGCCTCTCTCGCCCACTGACTCTTAGCTAAAACAAAGGCAGAGAGAAAACAGCGCTGCTTAATGTTCTTTCCATATTAAGGTACCACAGTCACCATTACAAACCACGATATCATTTTTATGTCTTTATTTTGTCTTTAGGCAGAACACAGACTGGAAGTCAGATTTTTCTGTGCAGCAGTAAATGACCGTAACGACTCGTGGTCAAAGGGCACGAATGCTCCAGAGTTCAGTTTAACAAATTTAAACAAAACGGACGTCTCTTCATACATACCGTTTAACCTCCACTTTTAGTTGATCATAGTTCACGTTTTAGCTTTAATACTTTATTCCCAATCTCCTTGTTTGACTCCGTTCTCAAATTCAACCCCACGTTTCTCTTGCAGTCACTGTCTGCCCCCCCCCCCCCTTGTCTCCTTTGATCCCCCCCTTCACCTCCAATTTCTGTGGAAAAAGGTCAAGGTTGTGTGCGAGCACTTAGATGTGTGTCCACGCACCTGGGGGGCGTGGGGTCGGAGTGTGCGGTTAGCATACAGAGAAACCCTGCAGGGAGCGTGTAAGCCCCGTTACACCTGTACCAGCTCTGGTGACGGGGGGGGGGGGGGGGGGGGGGGGGGGGGGGAGAGTTTAGCACAGCGTCCAGTCCTCAGACTGGAACACAGACAGTCCAACGCTTTTGGGACCAAGCGTGCTGCGCAGGCACGTATCGCCGAACGTTTCATTCATCTCTCTTTGCAATTTTGCTATTTGATTCTTTACGGCCTAAAATGATTGATTTAAGAAATGCATAAGTCCGCTGTAGCAGCAGTGGCTTCTGTTGAATGCTTGGTGTCACTGAGGCACACATTAGCAACCTGTCGTGATAATGATTACTGGCCCCGCTGCACAGGCAGCCCGCAAGAATGTAAGGTTGTGGCCGACATCTTTGAGAATGCGACCATTACACCGCTTCAGATAAGTGCGTCTCTTTGAAGCCACACTTGTAGAAAATGGAGCAAAAGAACCGCACAGCTTTGATCCCTTTAAAACAGCGAGTTTATGATTTGAAGCGTTATGATTCAGCATAGTAAAAGTCAACATTTGCAACACGAGGAATGAATTATAAACAGTAACTTTTCAGCTTGCGTAGTTGTGGAGGGAACGCTGTATGTTGTGTGTGTGAATTACTGCGGTGTGGTAGTCGTGTCTCGATCATACAGTGTCCCGTGAGCTTTATCTAGACTACAGGAAAGGCGTTAAAAGCAGTGAATGTACTGTGTGTGCTTTTGTGTGTGTGTGTGTGTGTACGGGGTGTTTGTTCAGTCTGTATTTAGTCTAATTACTGCAGCCCTTCTGCTCGGGGGTGATTTACACATTGTTTTTCTCCACCAGGTCTTTTGGTAAATTTGAGATAAGCTCTCTCTCTTTCTCTCGCCCTCCAACTCGACATAATAAACAATTTCATTGTCTTGTTTTCCTCTGCGGTGCCCGTGTCTCTTGGGAATTTATCATCTGCCTACAATATTTTAGGGGTCTTAATCTCCTACCATTTGATTACTACCAGCTAATTAAAGAGAAGGGATGCCAAGCAGGTGACAGAGCGGCGGAACAGTGAGGCAGAAATAGTCGCTGCTCAGATGACGGAGGGGGGGCTTCTCTTTTGTTCTCTCTTCCACTTTCCACATGCATAATATGGCTTTACTTGTAGAAATTTTAGTTTGCACAGTCAAACCAAGTTTATCTCCAGATCTGTTCCATGAGCGGAGTTGTTTTTGTTTTTGTTTAGATAGACGCAGTCTTTATTTTGCTTCACCCTCACTGCCAGACTGCCGGAGGCCTGTGAGAGGGAGGGGTGCTGGGTTTCAAGGCTCTGTGGCTAGAAGTAAAGAGCTGCTGACATCAGCACCCGAAAGATATATTGGTGCGAAGAAAAATAGTACAGTGGAGGGAAAAAAAAATGCTTATAAATTTGTTTTTGTAAAATAATTGAAATGAGCAAAAAAAAATAAAAAATCGTTGGTTCCAATTTTCTCCCACACAAAGTTTCTTGTCTTTTATGAGTTGTGAGTAGATGGTACAGCTTTTTAGCTGCGCATCCATTTGCAATAACACCTTGCCACCCGTGGGGTTGCTTAAATTGAGGAGGGAAATGGTGGTTTGCAGATATGAGGAGGACAGTGATAAATGTCACAGATGACAATGAGTTTGTCACAGCGCGGCGATGCCCTTTTCCCCAATCCCTCAGCAGAGATGCTCTCCTCACAGGTCTCAATCCCTTGTCAAGTGGTTGAACCTGGACATACATATGCATGCTGCTACACATGAAACAGAATGCATCTGCTTGTCGTACTCCGCGGCTGCCCTGGTAGACAGGCGGACAGGATGTTCTTAGCCGCAAGGCCGGTGAGACGACGCACGATCTGCTGACCGGGAGAAAGAGGCCACGGAGATCCTCGGGGCAGACGGGTGCACTGCAGCGACTGTGGATGAACTACTGTGTCTTGTTGACAAAGTAGACTCTGTCAGCATATCAGCAGAGCGATATTCAAAATGACCTCTTCTGGCAGTGCACCAATTTGCTCTCATATGGGTATGCACATGTTTAGAGGGGGTAAGGATTGTGGTATTTCTCAATGTAAGCATGCTGAAGGGCCTCAGGTATTTTAGAACTATGTTCTCATAGAAGGCGGAGAACACATCTTTATGTTTATTTAATTACAGTCGCACAGATGAGTCATATCCACTGAAGAGATATCAAGTTGTTTATGTTTAATTCAGCCTTTTCTGGTGTTAAGTGTGAGCAATGACCCTCTGTTGTTTTTTAATTAGAACAAAATGCGTTTCCTCTCTGCTGTTACAGTATGTTGCTTTCTACTTTAATCGTACAGAAGATAAATATTCCTTCCACTTTTGTTTCTTTTGTTTAATCACAACCAGAATCATCTGTCACAGCTTGGATTGGTACCCATTAATCACAGGAGATCTTTTTCATTGGAAGTATCTTGAAAACGATGATTTATTGAATAAAATTATAGTTTTGTTCAGCTTTCTAAATGAGTTCTTTTTAAATTGTTCTTGTATAGCTCTTAAACGCGTTGCTTTACTGATTTAAAAAGAAAAAAAACAGTAGTTTAAATATGAATTGCCTCAGCAACACTTAATTAATCTTAATTGCTTTGAAAGAAGCCAGCCTGCAGAATCACCTCGTTTTTCTAAACGACTCTTCCCTCAACAATATTGCACGCAACCATTTTTCCCCCTTTCTCTCCCGGTGTGATGAAATGCGCTTTTCTTTACTATCTATTCCTTATCCGCTCTGTTCCGCCACACACTCCTCTCTCCGGCTGAGGAAAAGCTTTCGGAGGCTGCCAGAGCAAACCCGTCATCTGCTGGCAGTCTATTTGCTGTTGTTGGTGGGGGATGAGTAATGGCAGTACCACTGTCCTTATCACCAGTCCACACACCTGCACTTCTGCCTGTGCCACACACTTAATTGCTCCCCATACCCCACCACCCCTGCTTCAGGCCCTGATATCTGCTTATGCTCTGCATTCCTGGATAGAGGCCTTATGTCCATTAGTGCCACGGCTGCATGGGATTTATAGCTTTGCTAGAAATCCCCATGCAGCCAGAAAGCTAGAAATCAACATTTCTGGTTTGATGAGGCTGGAAGGGTTTTCATCATGATGGAAGGGTGTTTTTGGTGCATGAGGAGGGGGCAGTGTTAACCACGTTTGCTGTGAATTTGCTGAAGAAAAGCAGTGGTGGCATTTGCCTTGATTTTCACAACTGACAGGTCCCTCGCGCTCAGGGTCAAAGCTGGCATGCCACGGAGGAAACAATGAGGGACAGAAAGCATCAAACTAATAATACCAGAATTCCTGAAGGAGCATCGAAGTGATGTCCACGCAGGCAATCCCAAGGTGGGGGTCATGACTAGCTGTATGCAGATATAGTATATGTTTTTATATCCAAAGAACCATGGAGTTACGGGCTTGGCAAAACAAGGCCAGCAAGCAGAAAGCGCCTATAGGCTATCAGATATATCTAAGGGAACATTGCTTTGGGCTGTTGAAAGGTAATTGGAGAGCTATTTGAAGTCCTGCAGTTGTAGATTCCTCAGCCCACTCCACCATTGACAGGCCTGTGATAGCCTTGTCTCTCAGTAACTGTGAGACTAGTGGAGTATACCCAGTCATTCTTTCCACGAGAAAAGAACTCTCACAGGAGATCCTGATTGTACCTTCAGAGATAATCTCTCTATATTATTTGTCTTTCTGATAATGGAGGACTCGTACGGAGCTATTGGCCTGGATGACTTTTTTTTTTTCTGCACTTGAATGCATTTATTCTCCTTCACTTTTTTCTCCTTAAATTACAAATGTCACATTTGGGAGAAATTCATAATATTGTGCTCTAGCCGCCTCTCCTCTAGGTGTTACTACACAAAGAAGATGGAGTGAAAACTTGAGACATGCAAATCACTCCTGTGTGTAGAGACTGATAGCAGACAGTTCTTTCAAGCCAGCTGCCTTCTCAAATAGAGGCAGTGGTAGCGTGGGCTGCAGCTTTGGCCTATAAAAATCCCCAGCAGCAGCAGCAGCAGCTTTATTTAAGAGTATCCATCCTCCTCTGGGCGAATACCCCAGGGGGAATCTCTATTAGGGCTCCAGCTGGATACAGTAGCAGGCACGGTTATACCCTTGTCCTGCAACCAGCCTCCCAGGTCAGGAGGGTGCTAAGAGGTTCCTATTGGCAGCTCACCCCTCCCCAGTGATAAATATCCACAAGCCTACTGGATGACACCAAATTTTTCATCATTAATCCGGGCCATTATGAGGCTGTTTCCCCGGCATTGATCCCCAGTTGAGTCCAGCTGACGCAGCCACTCCAGGGCTGATGGCGGGGGGGTTGGGGGCTGGGCAGTTGTCACTGGTGTAACTGGGACACAACCAGGCTGCCCAGTCAAGTGCGGGGTGGAAAGCAAGTATTAGCATAAATATGAAGCTTTGTTTGTGCATGCTAATCATATACACAAACAAAGTCAGGTAAACACATTCATACACACACACACACACACGCATAAATCTAAACACAAAATGCCTCTGTGAGGAATGGGGTATTATGAATCAGGGCCAGATGTCCAGGTGTTTGCTGATAGTGAAGTCTTAATTATATTCACATGGGCTACAGAGAAGCTGTTACGCACGCACGCACGCACGCACGCACACACACACACACACACACACACACACACACACACACACACACACACACACA
>JAVDPK010001824.1:1049000-1067885 GCA_034780415.1 Cichlasoma orientale | reverse complement strand
TGTGTGTGTGTGTGTGTGTGTGTGTGTGTGTGTGTGTGTGTGTGTGTGTGTGTGTGTGTGTGTGCGCGCGCGCTTGTAAGAAAAAACAACTGGTGGGAGACAGTGAAAGAGAGGGAGACTGAAACATGAAATATTATTGGAGAGCAATGCTACTATGCAGATAATGCATATATCACTGTGCAGTAGTCCTGGTGCTGAATGAGTGACTGTCAGGGCTCTACTTCTCTGACAGGCCTGTTGACAGCGTCTGTACACATGTGTGTGTGTGCGTGTAAAACAGGGGGCAGCTTAGCTTTGTCACTCTCTCAGCACCCAGCCTTGCGGGTTGGACACATGGCCGCATGCCTGCAATTAGCAGCATGCAGACACAAATATATTTTTATCTCCTGTGTGTGTGCACACACATGCATGCTTTGTGACAGGCATGCAGGCCATTTGTGTGGATACACAAAAGCACACAAATTCCTGTGTGCACTGGTAAGAAGACATACACAGACAACTTAAAAAGAAACCCAGACTGTCACGGAAGGCTATGCGGTTGTGCTTTCGATAAATACATTTGAAGAGCATTTGGAAAGATTGTTGAAATTCCACTCATTTCTAATCCGTCATTAGATTTTATGTCGGTCATTCTATTTTCGACAGACAAACAGATTCTTATAAAATCTCAACAGTCTTTTCTCTTCGGTTAAGTTTTTTTTCCCTCCTTTGAAGATTTTGTTGCAGTTTTGTGCGAGTCGACAGACGCAGATGAGCCCCTTTTTTGTCTGCTGTTTACACTAGGAGCATTTCTGCACAGCTACAGGCAGACAGGAAGACACAGTAGGTATGAGGTTGGAGGTTTGACCCAACCACCAGCAGCTCAATGCCCCCTCCACCTCCCACCACCTGCCCCTCAAGTCCTCCTCCATCCTGACTGACATCCCTCTATGGACCTGTACCCCCAGCAGCAATGGTCAATAAATCCCTACCTGATTCAACACTTCAAAAACAACCAGCCCCAGTCTGCGCTCGAGCCAACAGCATCATGAATAACAATTAACACCCTCCAAAAACAGCAGTAACCTCTGATAACTCCAGTCTATCTGGCATCTGGGGTGCATTTGCATTAATGATTTCTCTGCCTTCCTTATTCTCCTTCTCTGAGGCTCATTTGCTTTGTTTCTCGGTGCCTTTTTGTGTATCTCTTTCTATTTTCTTTTTAAAGCTGTGTATCTCATAATTACAGCTTTAGATAGACTGCAGTGTTGCAGCTACACAAATGCAGTGATACGAGTTGTTGTTGGGAAGACTGCCCCCCCCCCCCCAACCCTAACTTTGTGTCAGGAAAGGCCGAGTAGTAAACAATTTTAAGTGTTTCAGATTCTATGCAAATCCAGTCTGTTCCACAGCAGCAGGCAGCATCAGTTACAATGTGAACATAAAATACTTTCTGACACTATGTTTTCAATGCACCGCCTAATTTTCAATCTTGTCTCTCCTCCCTGCCGCTCTTGCCCGGCGATGCTGTTTCATCTTCCAAAATCTCCTCATTCAGGTAAGTCATTTTTTAAAAAAAAAATCCCATTAAGTCATTTCATGTTTAATTTACAAGTAAATGCTCTTAGACCTAATTGTGTTTCAAGCTTCCTGATTAAAAAAAAAAAAAAAAAAAAAAAGGTCTTTCCAATGTGATGAGCTCCTGCTGAGTAAGGATTCTGTTAATCATACTAAACAGGTATAGTTCCAGTGATTTTCCAGCACACTGGCATTAACTCAGAAACACACACACACACATGCACACCTCACTCACACCAGCATCCATAATGGCTTTCTAAATAAGCCACTAGATTTGTTTCAGGGGATCTGGCTGAAGTAACTGTGGTATTCCTTTGAAGGCCCCTTTAGAGTACAAAGAAATGAACACTCTCACCACGGCGTCTGCGTGTTGTGCTGTGAAACTGTAATGAATTAAAATGAACAAGAAGGGGTTCAAACTGGCTTTTCAGTGGAAACAAAAAGTCCCTACTTCACTTTTTGTTTTAACAACTTTGCTCATCTACCTCTGGTACCTGTTCAGTCCTCCTTTGTTTCCACTTTTTCCATCTCTCCTCCTGCCTGTAGCATCTCATTTCTCGCCCTCATCCTTGTCTCCATATTTTTTTTTCCCCCTCATACATCTCCCTTGCTTACTCTTTATCCTCTCCTCCTCCCCTCCATCCTCGTCTCCATATGCTGTGTCTGGGCTTGTTTACATGGCTGGAGGAAAGGAAAGGAGAGGAGAGGGCTACTCTGAATTATACATGCAGCAACAGTAGTGCACCAATCCAGTTGGGACCCACCAGATGCTTGCCCTCCAGATTCACTGCTTTTGTCTCGGTTGCCTCTCTTTACATGCACTCGGTGTCTCTTCTGTTGTGTATGTTTTTATGTGTAGCCTTATTAAATAATTTTAGAATAGTTGAAGTATTTAAAGTATGAGGACATTACTTCTTTGACAAAAGTGTCCCTTTGTTTGCTTTTCAATCACCAGCCTTGCATAGGACAGAGATTATGCCGTAATTACGTTTCCTGTCATATAACTCCACTTCTTCGTGTGTATTATATGCATTAATCCAACCTTTCTACTGGGTCTCGGGGTTAGTGGCTCCTATTTCTCAGGCAAATGCGATTGGGGGGACCCCGTCACCCCACCTTCTCAGATGTGTCTGCAGCATGTGTGTACGTGCACGTGTGCCTATATGTGTGACAGGGAGATTTACATGCTCTAATGATGAGGGATCAGGGTGAGGACGGGGCCTGTCAGCACCCCTAATGAGAGAGGGCCTGCCTGTAGCCCGGGGCCAGGGAAAAGAATTGGAGAGGAATATGGGCAGGAGCTGGGGGTTGCACTTTGCAGTTGTGGGGGGTCCTAGGTGACAGGCTGGCATCTGTCTTTAGTGTCGCTGCCCTCATCGGTAATTCTCAGCATCCTGTCCTGAATTCCTCTGTACAGAAGTGATGTGCATACGAGAAGAGGTGTCTCTGCTCTGTTGAGGGGGACTGCTGATTAGGGCTGTGTTAGACTCTGCAAGGACTGAAGGCTTTTCACTCAGGCACACAGTGTCATCCTGCTGTCTCAGCTCTGATAAATTATGCTGCTTATTGATTCCGAATTCAGCTATAACGACCCCATGCTGGATAACTGAACTCAGACCGAAAAATACAAATGAATCAAATTAAGGATCTGGAGTGACTTCTGCTGCTTATAATATATTAACGCTTACCAGTTGTTATTGATTTCAATCAGATGCAGATCCACCGTTTTTAGATGAAGGGTATTTTCTTAAATTGTTTCTAAACAAGGGAGAATCCCAAAGATTAGCCGAGTCTTAAAGAAACCCTCTGAAGAAGCCCTGTAGTGCTGAATTGCATCTCCACACACAGCCCCACCTGAGGGACTTTTCAGCTTCCCAGCTCTGCATTAGCGTGAGGTGCTGGTGTAACATCACACCTATGGTATTTCTCTACTTGAGCTACTTAAGCCAAATGTTTTCAAACCAGAAATGGCAAGACTGACCTCCCCGTAGGCTCCTCTACCCCAGATAAATCCATAGCTCCAGTGTGCTGCACACAGCTTTAAATCAGATTATTACCTTCCAATCATTAATCATATCCGACTGATAGTCTACATTTCTTTCTTTTGTTATCTGTGATAATCTCGTCAAAGTTATCAAAATCACCCTAATGCCTTTAATGGTATAGTTGACAACACATTAATGCAGGTCATTGACTTGACCTCTGACCTCGGGATCATCCTCGGGGCATGCCCTGGCTGTTTGAAGACCTCCCATGACACACTGAGGCTGCTCTATGTCCACACATGTTGCAGGGTGGCTCTGCTAAGTCCATTGATAATTCAGCTAATGAGCATGACAGGATGACCAGGATTAACCCTCTTTAGCATCCCACCGTCTACCTGCCTATCTGGCTCTGCCTCGCTGAGCTGCAGCAAAAAGCTAATCAATAGTGCAAGACGCGTCACCCAGTGCTGCGGATGTGATCCAAAACAAGAGGTATGCTCTGGTAAAATAAGCATGTTTTGCTTACAAAAAAAGTGACACACATTTAGACATTGCCAGGCTGGATTTACAGTCTGTTGAATTTTCACCCCATAGTTTGGTAAAAGCCATAAAGGATAAGCATTGGGGAGCTTTTTGCAGAGAGCGGCCCGGGGTTGCCACATGCAGCAGGCAAGGCCCCGTTCAGGGATACGTTCTGTGCCTGGCTTTACCACATCAGTAGAGGTGGCCTTATTCAGCAGCCCTGCCTACTCACTCCTCTCCACCTCCTAACCCAGAGACCAAACCCAGGCCCAGCCTCCACTGCTCTAATTATAACGGGAGCTCCACAATCTGTAATTTATAAGTCTAAAACACTGTAATTAACTACAGCTTTTATAGGGAGTCATAAATAATGCCAGGCCTTTATTTTTTTTATTTTTTTTTTTAATAAAGCTAACTTCTCTACTCTGCTCTTTTTGGCCTGCTCTGGGTTTGTTTCGAGGTAACACGGGGAGACCTGAAATCATTTTTCCAGCCTCCCACCCCATATAACCCTCAGACAACCTCAAGATCTTTTCTGACTGGTATGGGGGGATTTTGTGGGGTTACCCAACAACACTGAGTCAGAACATTTTGTCAAGTCCTGCCAGTTTTGGGATGTTTGACTTGAGTCGGAGGGGGGTCGGAGGGGCAAGAGGGATATGTGTTTCGTGTTCCTGGAAATGTTTCTAAGTGTGGTGAGGGATCCCTCTGAATGATCCTGATATACTTAAGAACAGTGATGTAATTAATGACTCTAACAGAGCAAGACATAAAAGCACGAAGGACAGGAAAATGTTACCATATGGCTGAAGTAAAGACAGATTTCTCTGTAGGGCTCTGAGAAAAATATAGGACAGAGTGACAACACGCACAGTTTCCAGGTTAACAGTTAAGCAGCAGTTATAGCTTATGTGGCTGCAGTATAGTATGGTTTCTCTGTAGTTAAAAAATCCCCGCTGCCTTCCCGCAGCCGCCTTCTTATAGACGTTTTACTCATGCAGCAGCAGATTTTCCAAGATAGGTGAGATAGTCGGATATGCAAGGGAGATGATGGTGCATATGGATGATGGTTCCTGCTGTAATCAGTCGCATTGTCTGATGGCTGTTTTCTTCCCCGCTTGTTTGGGTGGCTGGTGATTTATGTGGTGGTCTTTATATTCAGTCCTTAGGGAGGGACTGCCACCAAACAGGCGGGAACGGCTAGGCTCAGCATTCGTCTCCTGTCACTACCAGCCTTCTAACTTGTTCCTCGGACAACACGAAACAGCCTATCCAGAGAAAAATGAACCCCAGGCCTCCTAAAAAGAATAAAGAAGGAAAAAAAATCTTTTAAAAGTTAACAAAAGCGAGATACATAGTGAAGCACAAACCAACAGCAAACAAAACAAAGTGTAACAAAGCTAAAGAGTGAGGGGAGGCATAGAGGTGAAGTATGGGATAAAAAAATGGGCCACCCTGGGCACAAGGAAAGCTCTTAGCACCCACTCCCCAGGACTCAACAGACAATAGTCCATCTGCTGGAGACACACAGGCGCTTTCAATCTGCAGAAAAGCCCCCTCGTTTGGATTCAGCCTCCGACTAT
Source organism: Cichlasoma orientale (assembly GCA_034780415.1). NCBI lineage: Eukaryota > Metazoa > Chordata > Actinopteri > Cichliformes > Cichlidae > Cichlasoma > Cichlasoma orientale. Next base: position 1,062,238 of record JAVDPK010001824.1, on the reverse strand, counting down.
CTTCCACTCCCCTCCCTTTCGACCACCCAGACACTGCCGCCGCCATTTCCCCACTCTTGTACATCGCACATATGCAGGAGATGATTATAGTCCTCCCTGTCTTACGGCCCTGCCTCCAGTTTTTTTTAGTATCCACTAGAGACAGATCCTGCTGATAGTTCAAGGCAGACGGAGGCTCTGTTCTATTGCTGCTTAAACCCTTGTCTTTAGCAGACTATTCAGCTTGGAATCAATTAATCTCAAGCCTGCCTGGTAAAAAGCCCGCAGGTGGGATTTTAGTTGAAACCAACATTTTGGGTTTTTTCCAAGAAAATTCACGGCAGAGAATTTAGTTTTAGGTGTTATGAAAAGCTAAATAGAATACTGATCAATTCCACGGCGTGTCTCAAGAGATTTCTTTTTTTAATCTTTTTTTTCCTTCTTTACTTTTGAAGATGCATATAATGAATGTGCACACATATGTCTGTCTGCCTGGCAGTCTGTGATTCTGCCTGTTTGTTTGGGCCTTTGTTTGAGCGGTGCTGTGGCTGGAACTGAGTGTAGTCCTCAGCGGAGTACTTAGGCCTCCTGAGATGTGGCTCTGGGGTTTCCTGTGCTCCCTTGCTATGCCAGGATCTTTAATGACAATATGGTGGCCCAGGCAGTGGCAGCTCCTCTGAGGGGTAGTGAGAGAGAGAGGGGGGGAGGAGGAGGTAGGGCACGGCAGGGGCTGATTAGCGAAGAGGCCAAAGATGTTTACGAGGCTTTACCGCTCACTGTTTTAACCCCTATCAGGCACTCTGTGGAGATTAGGCATCGTTTTGACTCCGCCAGAAAATATGCAGATTATCTTTCTCACCTTTACTGGGCCCTCATTTTTTAGCAAATAATCAAATTTCCTTTGTGGTTTGTTGTTGGAAATGAGCAGCTTTTTAATTCAGATTAATCATAGCGAAGTTCCCTAATTTACACTCGGTCATATTCAGAGCAGTACTCGGTTTGCTCTCCGCACCATCCACGAGGCTCCTAAGGAATCCCGGGATGTAGTGGCCTGGATTCCAAATGTTTTTAGTGGGTTTACAAAAAAAGGGTTTTAGTCTTAATATGGCTGGCAGCTTGCCACCAGTCCCGCACTGATTCGGTTGAGGATAACTAAAGTAATTGTGTGTGTGTGTATGCGTGTGTGTGTGTTTGTATGTTCTTGCGGCTGTTACAACCCGAAAGCTCTTGACGTGAAGTAGATTTTAATCCTCCCTCTAACTAAGCTGCCAGCTCTTGGGTATAATTTGAACCCATCCAATCTAAATCTCAGCGTGCCTCTTCACTAAGTGGTAGGCTGCGGACTGCAGTTTCTTTCCGTGCGTGGCAGCTTTTCTCTGGTGACATAATGTGTTGACCCTCCTTCTTGTGTTTTATGCAGCGGGCTGCTGGTTGTACAATCACATAATCCGGAAATAAGTAAGTGGCGGGGAGTGGGGATGTTCTCTTTAAAGCTTAGCTGTCTGCGTAGCAGTGATGAGAGGTTTCAGTGTGAGGATGAGGGGAGCTCAGCATATCCCTGTGCTCTTACTCCTGCCATAGCCACTTTTCAGGGACAGAATGAATGGGTGCTAACAGGACTTCCCCCCCCCGGTCCCTACTTCACACTAGTTCACCTCATCTCTCTGTGGCAACATGCACCTGTGGGAGTAATAGGAGCTGCTTGTTGACTGCTAATATTGTGTTTACCGGCAAGCACAACAAGCTTCTTATCGCCGCACTGTATGTTTTATATCTCAGATATAAATGCAAATGTATTCTTCATGGAGTCTAAATAATTCTCTACTCTTTTATGAAACACCAACCAAACCGCGTAGTGCTTTGATGGATTTGTGTACGACGTTCAGCGATGCTGCGGAGTACTTCCATGTATAATAACCATAATCAAATCAGTGCCAGTAAATATGTCTCTTGAGCTGAGCAGACTTGGCATTAATGTCAAAAGTGTTGAGATATAACAGGATGTTGAAGAAAGGGACTAGATGATTTATTTGCTGAGGAAATCGCTGTCACAGCAGCCCTGCTCTCGGCTCTTTCCCAAGTGCCCGACGGGCCAATTAGACCAGCTTCTAATCCAAGGTACAACACCTAACTGTGCCACCAGAGAGTAGAAGCGTACACAACACCGACCAGCTGCTGTCACACACATTTCAGTCACAGAAACAATCCCGCTTGTCTGTTTTGCATTCTTATCCACCTCCCTTCCGTCTCAGTTTCTTTTCTCCACTCTCTCTCTCCCCCGTGGTACCTGCCGCACCGTGGGCCAGTCAGGCAGTATGGCTGCGCGGCCAGTGCCGTATGGTTGCTGCCATGCTCAGGTGATTAGGCCTAATTATGAAGACATTTGTGCTACACTAATTAACGGGCCTGTTGTGTTGCCTCTCAACCTCTTCTCTCCTTCCCTCTTACGTCCCCGCTTAAGTTCAGCCTGTGGTCTCTCGCCTGCTCCACAGCCTGACGTTCGCCCTTGCACCGTAGCAGCAAACAGATTGCAGTCTTCACACTGCGACTACACTCCCATGACCAGGTGTTGACAATTAATTTCACTTCACCTTCATCAAGAGCAACAATAAATCTGAAATGCTCTGACAGTCAATCAGCACGGACTGGCAGTGTGTCAAATAGGATTGCGGCGGTGTTTGACTGCATCTTATCAGATATTCGTCTGCATGCTTTCGTCCAATGAACAGCCAGTGTAGATGTGCATTTCCAACTAGATATTCAAGCAGACTGTCACTGCCTCCAACAGTCACGTCTAGCTGCCGTCAGAAAAGAGAGATATCCCTATAATCACTGCGGTTCTATGTACACATAAAAAAAAAAGAGGCCTGATCGTGTCAATCCAGGCCACGATGCATTTGAATATACAAAAGAAGCTTAACAGAAGGTCCTCAATGTTCTCTTGTTGCTGCTGGCTTCCTTGACAGTGGCACTATTAGCAACTGGTGTCAGGGTAAGGGCAAATCTGGGTGGGAACCGGCGGTCTCCAGGGAGAGAGCAAGGAGCCGTATAGTGGCTGGGGATGAGGGGGGATGGGTGTCATATTGCAAGTCATCAAACAAAGCAATGAGATTACTGCCAGTAACTGGTTTTAATATCAGAGCTAGGATATTGCCAGAATCTCCACTGTGGCACCTTAAAAATGTCAGACATGATTTAAAAGGTTATTCCGCTGCCCGGTGGAGATGAAGAGACTGTCTCTCCTTTTTCCTTTCTGCTCTTCCTTTGTCAGCTGTTAGATTTTTATCTATTTTAGTGTATTACCTCCACTTTAGCCATCTTGTCTAAATTCTGACAAGTGCGCCAACAGTATCATTTCTGAAAGGATTGATCTGGGAGGAAAATAGAAAAAGAAAATCAAAACATTTTAGCCTCATCTCGTAAAAAAAAAAAAAAAAAATCAATGCATCTGCTGTATCGCTCCGAAACAAGTGTGTCAATTTGGAAGTCTCAGGAAAACTTAACAATATCCTGCATTGATCTCAGTGTGTGGTCTTTGTAGTCTTATTTTGGCTCTTGTTGTGATAGGAGGCTATTGTGTTGCCTGCGTGACTGTGCTATGATCTAAATTCATAGGGAGCCCTCAATCCTGTTGTCTCCCCGTGTTGTTGCCGAGGGGGGCCCTGTTGGAACCAGCCTTTCCAGGGGCAAGCTTTTGATACTCACAGGAACCATTAGATGTCTTGTTCAAGCACATTAGTTCCAGTGTTGACTAGGGACAACTCAAGAGGACGGGGGTGGACTGAATCTTAATGTCGCGCTTAGGAAAACCGTAGTTTAGCTTGTAAACCAGGTTTAGCTTCCAAAGTTTTGGCTAAGTTAAAAAAAAAAAAGGGCTTTAATTTTGATGTTTCAATTAAGCATTGCAGTGCCGTATAAGTCAGACACCTTGCATATGCGATGATTTATGAATGCCCATGCACCTGCTCTCCTATTCCCCACTGTTCCCACATATCTAGCCCCCTCGGGGAGGAACAAAACTGATATCCTTGGCTCCCCACCCTCACCCTTCCACCTATCACTGCCAGACACCAGTCAGTCACCCTCTCCTCGCTCACTTTTCTCCAGTTTGAAAGCAAGCAAGATATGCATTTGACAAAATACAAAAGAAATTAAAACAAATTCATGCGTAATAATAAAACCTCCCGCCACTGCGCTCACAGTTTTAAATAAATGCCTCGCCTTTAACACCTGCATTCAGCGTGCAGCGCGCCTCGGCACCTGTGCCAGGCTGGTTTTTGTCTCAAGCTTGATTTAATTTCATCTCCTTAATGGAGAAGTGCGTGATACATGGAAGCTTTCTACTTCCCCAGAGACACAAATGTATGTGTCTGCGAGTTGAGCCAGCAAGCTGCGCGCCGCACGTTCGCCTCTTTTTGTCTCCCATCAGCAGGTTTGTGGCGTGGCAAGTTGAAGTGGTGTATGCTCATTTACAAATTTGTTTGCTTCATAAATCATTGGCTTTCTTCATGGTAGATGTGCTATAGAAGGGAAACTGGCAGGGAGTGAAAAAGTGCTCTTTAAGCACCCCCAGCTGCTCAGCTGTCCTTCTCATACACAAGTGAAAACTGAGGCAGTGCAAATTGAACCAATCCATCAAATGGGGTGCAATTTGTTTAACCCTCTCTATCAGATATTTAATAGCTCAGTTATTACATATAGGAAAAGGCCACGCATACTGTTCAATCAGCTTAAATAGTTACAGGTATGAATACAGGTACACAGATGTGCATTGTGCTGTATGCATGCACACACTGTGTGACTAATGCGGTACCATTAAAGGGAATAGAAAAGTGCTCCAGAGAAGAGTGTTCGACAAGAACCAAAGAGAATACAGAAGAAGACAGTATGCAAAGAAATGGGGGGAAAAAAAGTCTAGGAATAATAAAACAGTTTCTCTGGCAGGCATCCAGGCAGAGTGTGAGGGCAGGGTTCAGATAAAAAGAGGAATAGGAGACTTGGAAGTAAGCCAGTCAGATTTCACAGTTTTTTTTTTTTTACTCCCCCTTCTCCACCCCCCATTTATTGTCAGTGCCAAGATCTTTTGCCAGAAAGTAATGGAAACTCCCTTGTAGCTAGCGTTCAAATTGTGGAATAGAAGAGCAGGTCTGCTGAAAGGCCATTTTTGATTCTCTTGCATGTTCAGTATATCTGCTTTGCTGCAATAATAAAAAGAGATCAGTCGCTGTAGCCGAAACCCTTTGACCACTTTGTTTTTAATGTACGATCCGTACTTTAGCTGTGTCCTCTTTGCATGTCACCAAGGCCGCCCTGGCTCAGTATGCATTGAAGTGACCCGGCAGATTTTCAGATAGCGTCGCTCTGCTTTTCACCACATGTACCACGCTGAAGTCTTAAAGCCAAAAAGTGGGGGCAGAACCCACGGGAAGTGAGCGTGGAACTGAAAGTGGGAAAGCAAACAGGCGATATTCAGCAGACATCACTGGGATAGAGAGTTTAACTCCCAGCTGTGGAGTTTTTCTATGAAAAACAGCAGCACACTGGGCAGCTTCCGCGTGTGAATGTGAAAGTGTGAATATTCAGCAGAGGGGTCCTGAAAAACAGCACGCTCCGTTGACCTTCCCTGTATAAATAAACGATTGAGAGGAAAAAAATTGCGCGTCCCGCTTTTCTTAACATGAACTATTAAAATGAGAAAATGCATTTTGCAAAAAAAAAAATTTCAACCTGCTTGTGCGGTTGACATAATGCTCCCACAATGACACAATTAAATTATAACAAGCATGCCCTTGACACCCCGTCTTTGCCCTCGCAGCCTCCTTCCAGAGCCCAGAGGTTTGTCTGAGCACCAAGAGGAAAATGCTGACATTGTGGGCTGCTGCTGCTGCTCGTTATAGCAACCTACATCTCAGAGCTGTCAGGAGCTAGCTCGTGGTGACACGGGGAAATTGGACTGACTGATTTCTGGAGGGCATCCCCCCCCCCATGCTATGCTCTGACCTGAAATCTGAGAGAAAGTGCACTAGTCAGTGGACCATCACCTGCCTTGAGATACAATGGCAATTGTACCTTAAGTAGAAGCAGCAGTAGCCGGTATTTGGATTTCAAAGTTTGTTTAAGAAGGAATCCTACAGATAAGCAGTTTTTTTCCCGTCGCGTTCTCTTTCCATTCAGGCTGGAGAGAGAGGATTGTTGAGAGAGACGGATATTGAGCAAAACTCACCAGTGGAAAGAATTTATCAGCGATTAGCGGAAGATTGAATGAACTAATCCTTGGGAGCTACTTCAGGACTCCTCAGTCTCCTTGGGGACACAGGCCTGCTAATATGCTAAAATCCACATAAACACACACCCAGACACACACACACACACACACACACACAAGCACTCTTATTAACAGAAATACAAAACGAAAAGGTTCAGTCTTTAAACTCAGCTTCACAATGATGAAAATGCATTCAGATAAACTCATGTTCACACACATTCACACAATGAGTCACACACACTTATGCACTAGCCGCAAAATCCTTCCTCCACCACCTGCTAACCCACATCCATAATGTTTTCCTCTCCCCTGCAGCTCATCAGGGATTAGGGAAATTGCCTGGAATGAAAGAAATATGTTCTTTGATGGCCCCCCTTTCATGCATATGGTGGCACAAGACGCAGCTGGAGGTTCTTTCTGGAGCCAAAGAAAAGGTTCAGCTGTAGAAAAGCCAAACAGTGAACGATGAGGCGTCATGTCCTGTTTCCTCAGTGTTTCAAGATGGGCATTTTTAGGGTGTGTTTACAGTAGCAGCGAATTTATCCACTATTTATATTCCGTAGAGTGGTAACAGTATGGATTATGCATCAGTTGTCTGCTGGTGAAGTTGTGCCATGCTCTTTCAGCAGATGTTAAGTGAATTGGGACATCCTGTAACCACAGTTTTACATTGGTCTAATCTAATTGGCCTCCCAGCCTTCCGAGCTGCTGGAAAATTTTGCTCCGGCGTTGAACGATGCTGTTTAGTTTTCACAAAGCGCACATGGCTTCCCCCTCAATTGCACCACATGTAGGCACCTCAGCTCATAACCAACTGGATGCCAGCGGCCTGATGGTGAGGGTAGAGGTAATGACCCCCCTGTTCATGCGTGGGTGGGGCTGAGAGGGCAGACAGCAGCGTAAGTTGCCTATAATTTACCCAGTGTGACTACATGTTGAGGGTTTCATCTGTACTTGATGGTCTACAAAAGCTGTGCATCCTGTTGGGGACGTTGAAGACTGGGGAGTTAATTGAATGGTTTTAGCGAGGACTGCCGTTCTGCACGCAGACGTTCAGGCTTATCACCACAGGAGCATGCAGCACAAGAGCTCTATCAGAGGAGTGTGAGGAGCCTCTTCGTTAGCGAACCTCACTGCCACCTGAGGAGGATAATTACACTAGATTAATTTCCAACTGAACTAGTGCGGCCATAGATTTAAGGAGTTCTAACTTACATCGAGCTGCTGTAACATTGTAAACATGTTACATGTTGCTTTCATCCTTTCTTACCTTACAGGAATTTGGGCTACGATAAATTAATTCTGATGCTGTGAGTAAAAATGTATACAGACTGATGATGTCGGGGTCATCATTTAATCTTATAGAAACTGATCTATCAGCTAAAGCTGCCGTGGGTGCGTCTGAGTAATACGTGTCCTCAAATGATTGCCTTTGATATCAGCTTGGCTACTGATGAAATCCATTTTCTGCTATTTAGGTCTAATTAGCAATTAGGTTTCCTTGTGTTTCATTTTGAACTTTGCTCTCCTCTGTGTGCCTCCCTTTCTGCGTTTTTCACTTAAGGATAAACATACCACTTTGTGTGTCTTTCTGTGGGTACGACTTTGTTTTAACCACAGCAGAGAGGCTTTGATCATTTTGAGATGGACTCTTATTTTAGGACATGTCTGTTAATGATCAGCACAGATGCAGATGTGTGCAGCACATGCTGCTATATGTACAAAGAGGGCAGAAAGAGTAGGTGTGCGTGCGCGTACATTTGTTTCCTTGTTGGTCCTTTTCTTCACTGTGGAAATGATACAATCTCAGTGCCCCTCCAGCCCACAGTGGGGCTGCTTCATTGTCCCCCTCGCCCAAAATGAAGGGAAAGCAAGGCTGGATTTGAAATGGACTCCCAGCTTAGGACCCAGGACTCTGTCCAAGAACCACAAGCAAACCAGAGTTACTCCTCTGTGGTCAGCCCGGCCTTGTAGCGTCCTGGCGCAGGCCAGTGGCACAGAAATAACAGCAAAGAAAAGGGAAGTTATTATGGTGCTGCGTTAGTGTTCACGTTGAATTATTATGATGGTATCCAAAATAAACATGCGCACCACAGTTCATCGGTTTATGTGAAAAGGGAAAAATAATCGAAATGGAAAAATGAATGTAATTATAAAAAGAAAGTGGCATCGTGTTTCCTTTGAAGTCTATAATTTTCTAATTTTGTTTTAATTTTGCTCTTTCAGCCAGTTGTCAGTAGGTCCCTGCATTTCTAGATACGGTGGTGGAGCGCTGATTATAGAAATGAGTTGTGTGGCAGAGAGCTATTACAGGACTTTGAATGGATTTGTAAAGCCGTCAGTGAAGAAATGTTATGTATAGTTTGGCAAAGGAGTGTCATCGAAATGTCCAATAAACCACGTTCAGCTCTACCTTTTTATTCTGAACGTCAGTCTGTGTGGCAGACGCATAATCCATCAGTAACAGAGACGCTAAATCCGCAGTTTACCCTACTGCGCTAATGGAGCGATCATATCTTCTTAGTCCCACAGGAAAGTTGTGCCGTATACCTTCCCATTGTGAGGCTAATCTCTGGTTTATGGGCCAGAGAATCTCTCTGCAACCACAACAACTACTCCCCAAAATCTCTCCCACAAACCACACAAGGTCATATCTCAAGCAATTAACTGAGCTCAGCCCAACACATAAGCTGCCTCCTCCCAGGCACTGAGAAGCAAAAAGACAGCACTCGCATGGGGTCCTGGGATGGTGACTGCCCTGGGGGCTATTGGAATTGATTGGCTATCCTTACTTAGGAATGACTGAGCTTCTCTAAGTGCTTAGCATTCTGACCTAAGAAAGATGAGGTTAGTGTCCTCTTGGCAATTTCCACACAAATCCACTTCACTTTACTCCGCTGCAGCACTTGACTTCAGTTTACAGGTTCTATTCAGTTTAGTTCTCTCTGCTCTGAGAGAGAGAGAGAAGATGCATGAAATGAGATTAGGCTGGTGGCGCTCCCTTTTCGACTATCCTGCTCCTCTTTTTGTTGTGGAGCGCCATAATACCCACCTCAGGGTCACAGCAGCAGAGAGCAGTGTGAAGGTAAATAGCTATGGAGGGTAATGAAGTAGATGAATAATAAACGTGGGAGTGTGCCATGTGGTGCCAGGATTCTGGGGCAGCCAGGATCAGTGGGTCGTATGAATGAGGGCCCTGGGGGTCATAGTCCACGCAGTTGGGTAGGTGCCAGGCAACCAGATCACAGCAACAACAGGAGCATCTTGATGCTCCTCTTTGCTGTTCAGCATAGACCTCAGTGAGGATGTCTTTATCTTCTGCTTAAGAGGAGTAGGTGAATGGATGATGCAGAATCTGAATATAGTCTCCAAATTAGTGCGGATCAGTTTGGCTTTTGAATCTGTTGAATTTCAATGTTGCATTTATACGGTTTTAGGCATTATGAGGCAGGATATATAAAAAATATATATCACAACATCTTCATCACTTCAGCCACTGTGAATCAAAGCTTTCAGCATTTCAGAATCTATTTTGTCTCATTTTGTGTCTAGTAAATGTGACTAAATGCAGTCATTTTACACGCACGCTGCATTGCGGTGTGTTATTTGATGTTGGAGCTATCCGCTCTCTCCTTAGAGATGCAGGTGTAGTGCTTTCGTCTGTGAATTATCTACTCAGTGATTGCCTGTGACATTTTTTAGACCATTGACAGCTGTCTAAATATTACACTTTAAAAGCTCAGCGCAAATCTCTCTTGCCCTTTCTTTCTCTTTTCATTTGGTATTTTTTGTGAGTGTTCAATTCCAAGAAGAGATTTAAAAAAAACACTTAGGTGATAATGTGTTAAAAAAATTCACATCCTGATCCTGATATCCTGGCCTTTTGTTCTTAGGGGCGAAATGTATGCAACCTGTTAGCGTCCAGCTGGGTCAAATCTCACAAACAGTATAAGCATCATCGGGGAACTTCATTTATATGAAAATTCCTGCAGTCTGCAGGTATTAAGTAAAATGTAATTCCTATAAATGTATGGTGGAAGTGTGGAAGATGCATTTGACAGCCATAAAATATAGAATAAATAGTTTTTTCCTGTTGGGTCAAAGGCACAGTACATGCGTATCATTAGGTTTGGTATAAATAAATAAATAAATCACACAGCCTGACTCTCACACCACGTACACAACATCTTTCTGCCCCACATCCCAATACACAGCCCCTTTTAGCCTGCAAACGGATGTCAGTTCACGGGAATTTAAATTGTTTTTCTCGGCCTCAGACAATGGAATGATAATGGGTAATGGCAATCCACCAGGCATAAAGAGGGAAAAAAGAAAGAAAATGGTCAAGGTTGAGAGAGTGAATTTCCTGGGGTCAGAGGTCTGGGGATTAGCAGATGTCAGAAGGAAAGCTGGGAGGATGGGGTGATACAGGCAATGTGGTGAAGAGATGGAGAGGGCATGTAGAAGCGGGGCAGGGAATATGATAGTGGCCTCAGACGGGATCCAACAGTAACCCCGGGTCACAGTTGGTTCCTCTTAGACCTGCATGAAATGCATTGCTTTCTTTGGTACTGGACGTTATTGTTGCTTTCTATTTGCTTCAAACTAACCAGTTATCTTCGTTTGTTTCGTCTCTCTTCCTGACCATCCTTTTATCTTCTGCCGGGCCCCCCCCCCCTCAACTGACTGTACACTCCGCAGGTGAGTGAACAGGTTTTAACTGAAGTAACATTATAAGCACTGAAGTGTCAACAACATGAACAAAAGCAAAGCAAAAATAATTAACCGGTTGATAGAGATGCATAGATCATGACACCTAGTGAAAGCCTGAGAGGAGCATTCACTAGATTTAGAACTAATGCCTTAAACAGGATTTTCAGCATATGTTCTCCTGCTCCTCAAATCACACACTTAAACAAGGATCCCACCCAATCCTCTCAGGCTGAGCTGTTAATATTTGTTCTGAAGACCCGTCTGTGTGTGTTTAAACCCAGCTGGGATCCTGCTGAGTGCAGAGAGGAGTGAAAGAGGGATGCTGAAGAGAAAATATAATGTAGAAAAATCAGCTTAATTGGCTTAAATTAAAACAGAACAGGAGAAATTGGAGCGGATGTGGTGTGAGGTTATCTGGAACGATGCACTCGTGCAAATATGTGTGCGTATGTGTGGGAGGGCACCGCAGCACGTTGCGAGTGCTGCCTCAGTTCCTTCCTCTGGGTTGCTTGGCACCAGATGGCCTCCCTGAGTGAGGAGCAGCTGAGGGGTTTGACGAGCCCTCACGAGGCCATGTGCAGAAAAGTGAAAGAGGCTCCACCTTTCTTACATGTAGCTCTATCGGGGGGGTTGGAGGTATACGGGCCTTTGGAGAGTCGTTAAACTTTCAACTGCAGTCATCCTCCCACTCCACAGCTGGTTCAGCCCACATCCGTGGTCCCAAATTAGGCCATGGCCAGGGTCACAACCTCTCTACAGCCATAAAATATACATTACTCCCACGGAAGGAGTTTCTCTAGTCCATTTTCCGATCCCATTATTCTTGACACGATTTTCTTTGTACACAAAATGTTTGGGAGCAAACTTGTTCCTCTTGATGTATTGGTCCTTGTCTGGCTTTGTTCCACCTCTGCTCATTTACAGTGTGCATTCACTCCCACCATTGCAGGAAAGCAAATAAAGGTCTCTGCTGTCGTTTCCACATGTTGAGTATCTCACTGCTGCCTTCTGTATCTCAGTTTCTTAACAGCAAATAACATTCCTCAGGGTCACTGTCAAGGGGGAAAGGGAGGTGATTCAGACAGACTTGATCTGGTTGGATTTCACTCTGATAGCAGCTAGCGGGGGCATCCTGGGATAATGTAATTCTCTCTGAACCGGTGCACTATTAGAAACATTAAGACATAAAGGCAGCTCTTTGTGTATTTTGCTGTCCTAGAGGCTGACCTCCCCGTGCATGCTGTTATTACCATGTCTGTGAACTTCGCTTAGGCAGGTTGTTCGGCACAGGTGGTTCTAGTCACCAGGCAGCGGTGGAGCATATACTGTAGGAAGTGTCTCAATCCAGAACAGATTGCATGCTGGCAGCTTACTGATAAAAATACAGCAGTGTGGCGGTAGAGTTGATGAGTCAGGATGCATTTCTTTTTCAGCTGAAGTTCAAACCGCGCTGGCAGCCCGGCTGAACTATATTTGAAGTACTGAAACATTGTCAGTTTCAACGATGATTGTTAAGGCTAAATGTAGTGGGAAGCATCCAAAAACGCAGCTACCCTATCATGAAATTAAAAAAAAAAAAAACTATGAAAGTCAGAAGTCAAGCAACTGTGTTTGTCTGCAGCCGTGCACAATGAAGAGGGGGGATTTATGAAGTCTGGAGTTGTTCTTACTTCACCCCAGAGACACTTGATGACATAACCAGAGCAAGTGAGAAAAAGAGAGAGGAAATGACTCTCCATAAACATAGCATGTTTCATCTGTTGTTCTTTGTTTGTTGGAGAAGGCAGACGAGGTTGTCTGGAGAACATCTTTAACAGCCGTCTCCTTGTTTTTGGTCAGGTTGACACGCTGCATCATGGTGAAGCTGTCCACGTCTGCCAGCAGGGATTCTTTCAGACTCAGTCCTTTATGTGTGTCTCTAATAGACTTTTACAGTATTTGAACACATTACTTTTATGTGTGGTTATTGCTGAAGTATATTGGCCCTAAATCTTAGCTGTGTGCATAAATCATGAACCATAATCTCAAACATACGGGAGTTATGCTTCACAAGCAAACGCAGGCTGAAGTGCGCAGTCATGCTCTCCACAGCTGTCTTACAATGTTTTGTCTAAATAAAAACTGAGCAGGTGTGTTACACAGAAAGTGTTCTAATTAGAAAATTGCTCATGCCCTGAGCAATTTTCTCATGCCTTTGTCTGGACCCTGGGTGAGGGTCCAGACAAAGAGCGGTTCAGAAGACCCGTATGGCTATAAGAACGAGGGAACAGTTTACCCTGCC
>JAVDPK010001824.1:1033616-1048900 GCA_034780415.1 Cichlasoma orientale | reverse complement strand
GGGCTTCTCTGCTTAGGCTGCTGCCCCCGCGACCCGGCCCCGGATAAAGCGGAAGAAAATGGATGGATGGATGGGCTCATGCCCTGATTTGCATGTCTCTGATACACTACATTCGCCAGCTAAGGCTGACCATGTAAATCTTTACTGCAGCTACTATTATTAGTAATATAATAAAGACATATATGCTAATTTCTTTGCAAATTTTCCATCAAAAATGTGTAACGTTAAAGTTGTTAGCATGTTTATGCAGCACAGGTGCAAGAAGGCAAAAGATTGTCATTCTTTTTTTTTTAGTTGCTTTCTGTGTTACACTCTTTATTGCTTGAAAAGCTTCCTGCTGAGAAGATAGAAGGCAACTCAACCACATGCTTGTTTGTCATTTCTGCCAGTCATGCCAGCTTCTGCTGTTGGAATAAAACTTGCCAAAGGTACTCCGGAGCTCCTGGAGTCTCCTTGTCTGTTTCCTGTAGCTCGGATTCCTCATCCCTCCCTGACAGATTGAGAGGGCAGGAAAGGCTCTTAGGTTTGAACAGGTTTTCTCTCCCCAGCCAAGTTGCAGTGGAGCTCTTGAACTGCCTGCTAGTGAATCCTGTCAGGACCGGACAGAGGACTGTGTTGGAATGAGACCTGAGGATGACTCGTGCATCACTCTTGGCTTATGTCCGCTCCCTTCACTGTTTAAAAGCCACAGGCTCAGTGATGAGGTATGCTGAAACACGCAGTGCGGGGAGTAACATTCCTGACATTGTTGCCTCAGCCAGTCAGAGGTAATTGTTTATTTGAATATTCTGGTGCAGGACAGCTTCGGCATGTCAGCTGCTCGGAAACAAATTGATGAGCAGCGCTGTTGTGAGAAATTGGCTGACGGATGGAGCTGCAAGTCCCTGTGTGCAGAACTTGGCAGAAAAACCTGCAGTTCATATGCCACAGTTGTATATACAGACTGGGCTTTTTCTTCTACATGAAATGTAATCAAGCGCTGACCTGAGAATTTAACCCAAACTTCTCACTGACTCTACATACTTCCACACTTTGTTTACAGAGTTTAACCTGCAGGGTAGGGAAAGCACACAGAGTAATCAGCAAAACAGTGCGAATAAACAGCAGGGACCTTGAATTGCCGCATTTCTGTAATGGTTAACTGAGCTACACCTGGGAAGAGTTGCCCCCTGGTCCTTTCTTTGCTCTGATGGTCATGTCCACATAGAATGTCAGTGTCTGGCAGGGCTCACATCAAAGACTGTTTACCCATCAAATAGTCAATGCAGACCGGGAGATGTTTATTTGGCCCTGGGCTCTCGTTCGGCTAATAGGCAGGGCTGCACTCGTGATGAATTATCAAAAAGAAAGTGCCACATTCCTCCTCTGATGGCACTTTGAAAGTGTTATAGCTTTTTTATTGCTTTCCTCCCTTAATGAGTAGAAGGGAGCCCAATTACCAGCAGAGGCCATCAGGTTTCATCTCCGTAACACATTTCAACCGGAGAGTATTATTATTGTTCATTAGGTTAGGGCCAGAATCTGCGTAGCTAATGACAAAGCTCAGTAGCCAAGAACCCTCATGTACACCAACAAGACCGCAATTCAATTAATCTCAACATATCGCCTAATAACGCCTTGAGAGAGAAGCACAGTCATCAATTATTATGTCCTTTTTCTTCTTCCTTTAAAGACACATCACAGCGAGCCGCACTGCGAGGAGTGTTTGTTTAAAGAGCAACTCTCAGAAGGAGTTGAGTCCAGTTGAGTACTGTTGAAAGAGAGCTCTTTGTGTTTGTTGGCAGCGAGAGGAGATTGGGACTGTAGGAGGCCTGCCAACACTGCTGTTTAAGTACATACAGCGTTATTGGGTTACTCCAGAGGGGGGTGGGCGTAGGCTCGGCAGGCTTGGATTAGCGCGGGGCCAGAGAGCAGACAGCTGGGTGTTTCTGGTGGCACAGAATGGGGGGGTAGGCATCCGTTTATGTGCGTCCCCGAGAGGAAAGCGTGGAGGAAGACAGTGAAATTTAGAGCACGCACAACCGCCGCTCAACCATTTTCTCCGCGACATTTACTCCTTTTCCTTTTGGGGCCGTTTCTCTTTTATCGTCTGTGGCATAAACAGGGAAGCGCTTCCCTCGGTGTGAGAGGGCTTCAGGTGAAAAACAGAAGTTATTGCCTCCATCTCCATCCCCCAGTGACTCACCTCATCTCCCAGTCCCGAGTTCCCAATGTCTAATTAGCTCACCGGCACAGAACACAGGCAGAGTAATTGCACTCAGTGTGGAAACTCAGCCCGTAGCAACCTGGCTTGTGTACACACAAGACTGCTCAAATAACGCGGTGCTGTGGCAGGCGGCCACCGCAATCTTCTCTCCTTTATTTATTCACTTACTCATCCATTGAGTCACTTAGCCCTGCTTGCCATCCTCGCTGTGACGCTTAATCAGATTTACCACGCAGTTAAGACGGTTTCGGTCTTTATGTTGTTCTCTGTGGCTTTACTGCTTTTTTTTATTTGGACCTGTCAATCGTGCTCGTCTCTCCTTTTTACTTTCCTGTTGCCACAAGCCCCCCCTTTTTTTTTTTTTACTGTTTTCTTCTTTTTGATGATAATCATATAATTTGAGTCACGCATTCAGCTCTCTTTGATCCATCAGGAATCGCTCTCACCTGATTGTTGTACTCTGTTTGGAAAGACTGCAGTTTGACTCACTGAACAGGGCACCCTGGGGGCTGTCAGCCCTTTCAGGGAGGCTCAGAAAGTGAAATCCTATTTCTTACTGGCGTGGGTTCACACAAATATTAGCAGATATTTATACAACTCTGTCAGTGTTATCACACAACTTTTTAGGGATTACAATGAGGGGAAGTGAAGTGTACTTAGGAAATTACATTGTGGCTTTGAATGCATTTTGTAGGCTTTGGGGTTATGACAGTTTACCAAGTAAAAGACTGCAAATCCTTCACATTTGTGTATGTGTTGCAGATACAGAGGAAGACAAAGTGCAGACTTTGGTACATACAAACACAAACACATGGGGGCTCCTGCTGAATAAGAGATGGTAGCTCTTCTCTGAAATAAATGGAGAGACTATTCACTTCCCTCCAGACAGCAGTATTTAGTAATGTCACCTGGGGCAAGCGGGGAGGGGTCAGGAGTCAGGGGGCTGAAAATGGACCCGTCTAACCTTCACCATCGTTCATCGTGATGGCTGGTTTAAGAGAGGAAGAAACAAAAAGGGAGGCTAGATTGGAGAGGGAGACAGCTCGAGCATGGGGGTTCTCAGACCAGGTTTCCCACTATGATGGATAGAGGATGTTTAAAGAGTATAGTGCACTTGATGCTTGTGTGGCTGAAGAGCAAGGGAATAAAAAAAAGAGACTGAATGAAATGATTCATCACTAGTGAAAAGGTATTAGTCGAACTGAAGGGCCAGTAAAGAGGGTAAAAGATGGGGAGGAGTGGACAGGGGGGGGGGGGGGGCCGAGGGAGTGACATAATCTCAGAGGTATAAAGGTGAAGATTTGGTTAAAGAAGGGAATTAATGCCAGCTAGCAGATGGAAGGCCTGCCAGGCAGTGTTAAATAATCATGCTGAGCCTGAAGAGAACTGGGTGGAATGGGTATTGTTTCGTCTTATCCCTCACTTTCAATTTTTTTTCCTCCTGCTGTCTGTCTGTTGGTGGGTCTTGGGTGTTACGGGGATTATGAGTTTTGCCAGGCAGGCCGGGGTTAAGATGAATGGTTGTCCTTTTGGATCCAAGATGGTCATTATCATTCCCACATGGTGCCGCCAGATAAAACCCCCAAAGCCTTTTTGATTCACATGGGTTTGTTGTCCGTCTCATTTTTCTTTTGTTTCTTTGTTTTCTAAGTAAATGCAGCACTTCTTTATACCACCTCTTGAAGCTGAGTGAAGCCCCCCATAGCCCTTTTAGTTAGCTCTACATACATCATTTTTAGGGCTTAATCAGTGATGGCACCAATCACACTTTTTAATATCAAAACATTCGTCATTCATCAAATAAACACAGCAATTTGTGGTATCGGATTTAGCTTTATTGATATTAATGATTACTAACTGCATATTAATTTAGAACCTTCTTGCATTCAGCAGGATTTTGAGGACTTTAGAGAGGTTATGATGATGTAAATAGGGCAGCATATTATACATAAATTGATTTAATTGTAAATTCCTTGAAGAAGATATTCCCCCCCCAAAAAAGGTGTTCATCATCTTTGCCGTGCGGCATAAAACACGACATAGCCGGTCCCTGAACAAGCGCTGTTTTTTTTGTCCGTAGCGAGACACAACAATGCGTGTGTTTCCATCTGTCGCCTTGGTAGCAAATAACAGGGTTTAAAACCATTTCTCACATGGATTCCCTTAATGGCTATCTCTGTCTCATTCTTCTCCAATCAGAGGCCAGTGTGATTAGCCATGTCAGTCACTGGTAAAAGCCCCTCATACACAGTGGCTCTGCAGTTTTCTGTATGAATAGACTTGGGGGTGGGGAACTCTCCAGTGGCAGTCTGAACACTGGAGACATTCAAATTCACATCCGCTTTTGTAGTGTCACTTCAATATTGTAGTATGGAGAAACATGTTGACATTCCTCTCCACAGGATTATTG
Source organism: Cichlasoma orientale (assembly GCA_034780415.1). Lineage (NCBI taxonomy): Eukaryota > Metazoa > Chordata > Actinopteri > Cichliformes > Cichlidae > Cichlasoma > Cichlasoma orientale. Next base: position 1,044,284 of record JAVDPK010001824.1, on the reverse strand, counting down.
TCAGTCTTTGTGCTGTCCATTAAGGCCAAGCTGCACATTATTCTGGGCAAATAATAATGCACCCGGGCTCGCTGCACGACTCTCTCGGATGGAAATGGGTTTTAAATGACAAGGAGATGAAATGTCAGCTTGTCTGGCCAGCTCACTAGCAAATTTAGCTAGTTTGGACATTATCGGTTCAGAACGGTTTTGATTGGATGGGTGTATGCGTGCAAAGCTGTCAGCTAGTGGTGGTGATCTGAGTACGTGTGCATATATTAGGTCACGCGTGCTGATGTGAGGCGATGTGTTGATGTTAAGGAGACATGCTGTCCACTCTCTCTAATGCAGCGTTTTGCTCATGCCCTACCCTCTTCCCATGTGCGCCCATGTTTGCACAGCAGTGGACACAAGTCCTGGCTAAGAGCATCTAGGGTGCTATGATTAAGTATTAATTCAGGCATGTGATCGATTTCCCTCCAGCCTCTGAAAAAGAGCTGAGCACGGGGGGCAATGTTCAAACACTGACTCAGATTAGTGTTCGACGGCAGATCTTTTTTTATCTGTTTAGCTCTGGGTGCAATGTAAAGTGAATGTAAAGTGCTGAACTGACCAGGCAGACCACACGCAGATAAAGAATTGCGCTCTCTTTAATCACCATCGCGTGATGCTCTTTAATTTTCCCTCTCCAGACACAAACTTGTCAGAAGGGTCGCAGAATTTTGCTGCTGCAATTGTTTCATTTTGATTGTAGGGTGAGACGTATGTTGAGAGTGACAAACAGGAGATGCGTCCCCTATCTCTTCACATCTCTCTCTAGCAGATCACTTGATCTCTGACCCATGCTCGGGATAGATTGACAGTCATGCCACTCAGTCAGTGCAAAGGCCTCTCTAACCCATTTCTAACCCTGCAGGTCACCAATTAGGCTTTACGTCCATCATCCAGCTGGCCATTCCAGACCCCCCTTTTCCTATAGATGATAGCTTGCCACAGGGAGGCCATATTGGGCCTGTCCATTTGTCTTCATCAGGAGCTATCGGAGTAGAGGCCTCCCTAAGCCCAGAGGGGCCCCTATCTCTCCTCATGTCTCACTCACTGCCTCTAACTTTCCCTGAAAGGTCCATGCATATTCTTATAAACCATACCTTGAGAAGCACTTGATGGTCGGCAGAATGGCACCCTATTACAATGAAGCAGTTTGTTTTTAGCATGACAATGAAGAGTGGGAATGGGATGCAAGCTGCAGACAGCACACTGAATAACGATAGCTTCAGAGGGGCCACGGTGCACTGAAGCGTTCAGCAGGGCTTCGCCAGTATATTTCCCTGGAATTGGACAGTGTGAACCAAGACTGAAGCGGCAGTCAGAGGCCAGTTTAATGGGTCTGTCAACACAGCCAACATCGAGTTTGAGTTTACTGTTTTAGAATCATTTTCTGTGGGTGTGTGCGCGCATACGCGCGTGTGAGAGCTTTCTGGCCATCTGCACGTGCGCACATACGGTTCGTGTGCGTGAGGGCCCGCTTCCTCATCACTCAAGTTGAATGGACATCAGGCAGCAGTGAAATTAGACTGTCTCTCCTTCAGTGGTGGAGTGTCACTACTGAGATGGAAGGAAGGTGAGCAGTGTGGTCCCAAGGCACTTTTAGTGGGGGCCCATTTTGAAGCATTTAATGTTTGACAGACACTGTCAAAAGCACGATGACCTACAAACAGCCACACTCTCTATAAAGCAGGTGTGGCAAGGCAACAGCATGAAAGTCACACACCTATTAAATCCGGCCAGCAGTTGCTCTTTATTTTATCTGAGAGCCTGTATTTGGCACCATTTAGCCGCCCGGCATCCAGTGAGGCAGTTGATTTGGCTGCTGTGTATAACTGGGGACCCTATTTTTAGAGTAGTTTTGCATAAATAAATGCATATGCCAGCAGGACCTTTATGTTACCAAGTTCTTAAGATATAATTATGCTTATGCAGGCATGTGCATGCGCATGTTTTTGCACATGAATTTCAAGGTTAATCTCAAGACCGCCCTCTCCCTTTACAAGCTTGTGATTATAAGGTTTGGTAATTGCTGTGGAGGTAATCTTCATACTTTTCTGTCTCTCTCACTGTTGGCATTCCCCGTCCCGCTTCATGTTCCAGACATGAAATATACGACTGAGTTTTATCTTTTTTCAGATCTACATGCTAAACACTTATTTCTGTAAACATTCCACGTGAAAAGCTTTTTTTTTTTTTATTCCTTCATTTCAGTGTGCAGTGGGCTGCCAATACACCCGGCGTGTTGTGACTTTATGGTGATATTGCTCATGCACTCCCTGAAGCATCTCTTTGTCTGATGTCTAAGTGGAGTGAGGTTACAGTCTCTTTATTTTATCAGGCTTTTACCACTCCTCCGCTTCCCTCTCTCCCATTACAGGTCATCCTGCAGCATCTCCTGCCGCTGTGCTTAAATGTTTAAAAGCCTTTTCCCCTCCAGCTTTACTGTTTGTTTACCTATTTATTATTTTACCATTCCCTTTATACGTTTGTTATAATATTACTCTCTGTTCTTTTTCTCTCGTTATGTGCGACTTGTTTTTTTTCCCCTCACTCTGTGTGTGCACTCTGATAAGTGTCTAGCCAGGTGCTTGGCCTCCCAAATCTGTCATTGGTCCTAACACTCGCAGCAGATCAAACATGTCCGCTGAGAACTGAAACAAAGCGATATCTATATCTTTCCTCGCGCCCCATTCCTCGCATGCCCTGTGATCCTCTAGTTTATACAAGGTCTGGTTGTCCTTGCAGATTTAGCCACTTTAATTTGCGTTTGCCCATAAATGCTATGTTGATTCACGACTGGTAATTTAGCGTGTGGCCACAAGAGGAGTGGACAAACCCTGGTTCCCGGCCATTAATGCTAGAGCTGCAAGAGGGTGAGAGTGGAAAGTCCTCCAGACTCCATTGATTCATCGTCTCCGTGCTGCATACTGATGCAAGCACCCTGCCTAATGCTGCAGTTCAGCAACCAGTGGGCAGGGGGTGGATGAAAAAAGATGGAAAATGATTTTTTTTTAAAAAATGTCTTGGATTGACACAGATTACAGTCTGCACTGAGTAGCCTTGCTGCATGCAGCTCCAGCTACACCCCTACTCTCCACAGAAGTGATTGCACTATAGAAAGGCCATGTTTTGGCCTCTTAAGTTTTCAGCAGCTGTCAGTGACTCTTACTCATCTCATAGTTGTGTGCTTAGACAGAAGGCTTCAGAACAAAGTGGTGTATATACTGTAGCAGGTGTCTTCCAGCATGTAGGATTTAATACCTCTAGTTTGTAATGCCTTAGTAGTGCATTTGTAGAGCCAGTCATGATGAAGATTAATAGCTCATTCCCGTCCACTAATCACTGTTGATGTGCAGTGAAAACAGTCATGACCTTGATCACCCAGTCAGACACTCAGAGGGTTCAAGCAACTTAACCCTGAGGGGTTAAAGGTTGACTAAAGCGGTTAACAGAGTACAGGGTCACACCTGATCTAACCTCACTGTGACCCGAGACCAAAGATTGGCCACCGGTTGGAAACCTAGTTAATACGTCAGCTGGACTTTCCCACATTGTTTAAGCGCACACACGTAGGTGACCAGGTGGAGGACACTGAAAGAGGCTGCAGTGGCTCGCTGCTTTGAATAGCATGAATAAGAATTGGAGGTACGTAATGTTTTGTGGCAAAAAGAAAGGCAGAAGGGGACTAATGTACATCAAACAGAGGACTTACAAAAAGTTCAAAAGTCCAATATTTTTTATTGCAAACTGTTTCTTGAATATTATCTTTAGTTGTCTTTTAAAAAAGCAGAGACTTGTACCAGTAAACTCAACAACAGATTAAGCGGAGAAACATGTGCATATGTTTCTTATAGAGGCCCCTTTCTTCTCAAAGAGTCTGATGCAGCCAGCTTTGTTGAACCCCTGCGCTCCAGAACAGTGGCTGCGTGTCTAGTTGGCCTGTGCTGCTGAGGCCCTGTCTCCTCTCTGGGGAGTCTCCTTCCACTTGCTCACTTTATCCTCCTGCTGTTGCTGCCTTGTGGGACGCAGGCACACAGAGCCCAGATTGAGCCACTCTTGCTTGGCCCTGCTCCATTCCTCCAACAACGCTAATTACATCTCAAATGGTAATGGATGAGGCCTCGTTAGCAGCTCTCACTCCCTTGAAAGATTCGCAAACATACATCAGAGGGGCCACTGATCGGTCTGAGCTGCCTCCTTCAAAGGCCGGACTTCACAGGGAGCTGGGGGCCCGATTCGCTAATTACTCCTGCAGTTCCACACTGCTGCCCCGCACACCGCCTTCACAGAGAAGACAGCTCTTCTCGCATCACCAGTGCTATTTTCAGTCATGCTTACCCTCAAACCCAAACTACATAGGCGTGTTAAATCTATAATTCAATGATCAAATTAGTTCACTTCTATTTTTTTTTTCTTTTCCATAAGCCAGCTGCTGATGCAATGACGTTGCAGAAATCAGTTTTCTCATAGTGGTTTTAACCCTAAGTATAGAAACTCCAGCATGTTAACGAGCTAGACAAAGAAAATATGACATTAATATACGCGCGTCCGTGTTCACGCAGTGTAAATATGCACAGAATACTGCATGTTTTGTGTATATTATTCAGTATTACTGGATTTTTCTTTGCATTTTCTACTATTGCCTCACCTGTTGAAAGCTGCCAGTCCGAATGATGTATCACCATGCAGAAAAGCTGCTCTGCAGGCTTGTTAAGCCTGGGTGCATATAAGATATTGATTGGTATATACCCCTATGTGGCTGGATTCTCTTCATTGTTTAAGTGATTTAATTCCACAGAATCCCATTAGATTTCATTATCATTTGTGTTTCATTCGCTGGCTGCTGCGAAGGAGATGAAGTCAACAAGAAGATTACACGCCACTCTAATTGTGGTGTGGTTTACAGTGAGCCTGTTTGACTGCATCGATCCGCTGCGAGAAATAATAATAAAATGAAAGTAAAGCAATGCAGGGAAGGAAGAGGAGGCAAACGAGCGGGGCCTTGTTACTGAAGGAATGATATATTGATCGCGTCTGACAGGGCGCTCTGGACTGATCAATCCTGATGGGCAAGGGGAGCCTGTTAGGAGGTCTCCTGGGTCGTCAGGGTCATTCAGGCAACAGGCAATTTGAGAGAAATTAACTCATCAAGGAAAAGAGGTAGATGGATGGATGCATGATTAATTGGGATAAAAATGGGAGGATTATGTCAAAAATAATTTATTAAGTACCAAAAGGTGAGCATGTTCATTTCTGTATGAATGGATGACTGGGCCATGAAAGCCATACAAATGAACCTCCTACTTTTTACCTGTTCAGTAGAGTGTATGGAGCCGCACCTGTCTTAATTTTCAGGTTTGTGACTGTGTGTTGAAAAGCAGCCTGATGGGGGGGAAAATGGATGCATTGTGTCAAATAAAGGTAAAATACTCTGTAGGCTAACAGATGAATAATTTAAGCTAATGAGAGAGAAATCAGATGGAAATAGGCGTTGTAATGATGTAATGTTTGTGTCCGCTGTCCAGCATCTGTCCAAGAATGCTCTCCCCTTGCGTTCACTCCGCCTGGTCTTCCGAGCTAATTGATAGCCTGTACGTTAATTTAAGTCAGACGTGAGTGGCTGCTATTAATGAACGTAGAATTTGCCGGCCTGACAGTGAAGTGAGGGCTCACGGGAGAGCGATCTACAGCTCGAGGCGCAGTCTGGAGGCAGATGCTGGAGTGGTGTAGAGTAGAGCAGCCATTACATTTCAAGAAGGCATTCACTGTGAACTGAGAATGAATCCATTTTCACACTAAAATTGCTTCTATAAATTGGTCTAGGACCCATTTTCTGCATGTAGAGCAGAAACGTGAGCAAAGTTTAACTCCTCAATTGCTCGGACAAAACTCACAGAGGATAATGATGCGGCGAGCGGGAGGGGTCGCCCCACGGTGGCAAATGCAAGATTGGGTCTGTTTATTGCTTTACGCGCTCAGATCGATAGGTCCGTCCACACCGGCACCCCATTTGCATTTAGCCTGCGTAATTGCTGGCATTAATAGCACACATTTACAAAGTATTGTCAGCCATGAAGTGATTATGGTAATCAGCAGACGGATTTGAAAAGGCAATTTTAAACTGCATTTTTTTTTTCCCCCTCAAATGAGTTGATCGACTTCAATCATCTGAGTGCTATGCGGAAGAGTGGCCATCAATTATCTGTGTTAATGACGGGTTTTTAGCTGGACAGGGGTGTTTGCACAATGTTGTGACAAAGCAGTCGCACACGCGTTGTTGTCTTCGTGTGTGTTTGTTACTGGCGCAGTGCTGGAGGGTTGTGTTGATATAAAACATGCAACAGTTACCTGGTGGGGATCACACTTCTGTGGGCATGGTGAGGTCAGGGGTCCCCGTCCATAGCAGAGTGCTTACATGTCACCTTTCTGCTATTTAAACTGAGGCACTTTGCCCCATCCTCACTCACCCCCCCCCCCTCCCGGCCCTCATATTTAATTCAGCAGCTGCCCAGGGAGCAGGAGCACCATGTCTGGGTGACTTCTCAAATGTTGTGCTAAAGCAGGGACAAATAATTTCGCCCTCTTTCTGACAGTAGCTTTAATAGCTATGGTTTTCCCACTGACCAAACAATCCCCACTCACTCATTAATAAAAGAGAAATCTCAGAAGTGGATACTTTAACTATCATTATTTACTCTTTGTGTCGACTAAAGGGAGGAGGTGCAGACGTCCATGCTGAAATTGAGGAAGCAGTCGAGCATAAGCGGGAGCTCCTAGCTCTATATTTAAAGACCGTTTTTGGAGGAGGAGGATGCTTTTTTGTGGCTTGTTATGCTTCCCCACATTCAGACATGCTGTATGAAAATACGGCTCTCCGTCCCTGCTATCGTGGATTCAGATATTCAGTTATTCATAGCTTGAGGCTGAATAATGAAAGATGGTGAAAAAAACACTTCAGTCTGCTCCTCTCTCTGCCTGTCTCTCCCCTTCTGCCTCTTGACTGGATTGCTGCTTAGTTCTTAACTCCTATTAAGCAGGGGCACCTCCACCTCCAAGTCACTAAAATGACATTTGATATTCAAGAGCGTTAATGAAATTTGAAAATTAGTAGGTAATCTTTGCTAACCAGAATGACTAAATCGCTGTTAAACAAGCATACAAGACAGTGGATCCTCCTCCCACAGACTGCAGAATCACCCTGTATATCTTTCCACACTGTTTTTCAGCCGTACAGTGTGTTAGGCGTGAGCCTTGGCATCTTGACAGTGATCCTTGCCTTCAAAAAGCCCAGAGTGATGCAGCATATGCATACAGAAGTAGCTCTTTTGATGGCTGCGGCGGAGCAGAGGCTTGCACAGCACGGCGGCTGCAATTTCTGCCACTCTGTTCTGCTCTTTTATGTGGCTGTGAGAGATGGAGGTGTTAGAAGACATGGATAAGGCTGGGGTTGTGACACTGCCAGCCACTGCTTCATTCTTTAGCTGTGGTCACTTATTTGTTAGGATCCCCATTATTTTTTGTCCCATAGTCCAGCTGGTTTCCTGGGGTTTATGTTTTGAAGGACAGAATAGACGAGTTTTTGCTTAATTACATGTAGTTCAAAAGGAGCCAGCTTACTTACATCATGTGAAAGCTAACTTTATTTTTTTTATTGTGCAGTTTTAAATCACACATCATTCGGATCGTGTTGTGTAGTAAATCACGATTGATTCTATACTTATTAATCTTGATTAAGCCTCCTGTGGAGAACACATTACCCCAGTAATTTATCCCTCCATAGTTCTTATGTTTCCACTTCTACCTGCTTGGCTATATTTGTCCAGAAGGGGGCAGAAAACCAAACAGGCAAAACAATGTTTTGCAGGGTGTTATCTGTGTGTGTAGCTCTGAGAGAACTGATAAAACCACACACACTAATTGGGTTTTACAGCAACCACAATCTCACAATGCTCCTTCATTACCCAGGGGACAGAGTGTCTGGTTGTTTCTGTGTTCATACAGGGGGGGGTTACACCATGTGTGCGTGCAAGTTAATGTCTGTACGTGTGGGTCTGTATCATATGTGATGTGCGTCAACCCCCGCTGATCTGAGACTGCTGTGCCTGCGTGCAATCGGGGATATCAGTGGAGGCAAGAAAAACAACTGAAGTGGTGTCTGTAGCCACGCTACAGTGAACGTCCACCCCAGCAACAGGGGCTCGTCCTAATGGCTCCACAACAACCTGCTTTCTGGGGTTAGACGCCACAATTTCAAATTTCATTTTATCACAGTGACCTTTCGGGACCCCAAATTAATTTAAAAAAAAGAAACGGCGCCTAAGTAGCAAAAATGCTCACCTTTGAACTGAGTATTAGATGGTTTGGCTTAAGAAATCAGGGGATTTTCAGATGGTTCAAGGTCTGGATCTCTAATCCTCCGAGCTCTGTTTGTGTTTATATTATTAACATATAATATGTGATGTATGTTGATTTCCTTTTCTAAAAAAAAAAAGAAAGGAAAATGTATGAATCTCTTTGTAAATAACCACTCCTTAACGCCTGAACTCAGCTGTCCACTAACAAAAAGACAACCCAAGCAATATTTGCAGTTATTTGGAAATAATTACTCAAGTGGGCACAAATTGTACACTGTCTTGATTTTCCTTAAAAATGGATATCTAATTACATGTTCCACATAGTAATAAATTAGAGCTTATTGTTTGGACACTTAAAATAAAGCTGTACAGATATTTCTACATGTTCTCTGTGGTGGAACCAGAGCAGAGAATATTTGCATATTGCATTTCCTTGTTCTTGCTGGACGCATCAGTTTCAGAGTCACAAGCGTCCTGCAGAATTGACATGTCGTGTCACAAGGCTGTACCTCCTTCCCAGCTTCTGTTTTTACCAGTTCTTGCTCAGTAGGTCTGCCTCATTTAATTATTAGCTAATTGCCCCTTTCAGTCAGTATTTATTGATTATTTCACAGCAGGTTAATAGCATTGTATTCCTATTGGTGGCTGCTAACTGGATTCCCCGGTGTGGTCAGATACATGTGCAGAAAAATGGGAACTGTAACGATAAAGGACACGTCATGGGTGGATGTGGAAATGTACGTCCGTGCACACCCACACAAACACACATACAGTATCTTTTCACTGCTCTGTCTTTGCTGCAGCATCTTTGCCCTGGAGAGTTGTGGGATCACCGTGCTGTGCTGCTGTTGAACCACTGTCTTGTCCTTGTAGGTCATTGGTGCCCTCCAACGATATCTTATCCCATCTGCAGTGCAGTCAATACTGCTGACGGAACTTCAAATAGCTTCTGATTAGAAGTTGCCTCATTTGCTTTGTTTCTTTGCCTAAATAATTAACCCCACATCTCCATCCTACAGAGATGTGTATGGCACCACCGCGGTGTGAAGCAGTGCTGTTTCATGTGCCTTTTGAAGGAGGAGAGAACTGGAGAGGCTCAGGAAGGGGAGGGTTGAGGGATAGAACAGGAATGGTTTAGACACACTGCTCTGCACTGATCCTGAGCATGGCAGCCAACGGTGTGTTTCAGATTGTTTTCCATTTGCATGATAATATGAGCATGGATTGACTCACACACAGACACACACACACATAAATGCACACTCGGGTTATTACATACAGACTGCTTCATACAGGGCAGATTAGTTGAGTGAGCATCCTTGGTTTTACTCCATGCCCTGGAATGAATTAAATTTCCACCATTAGCACACAGGTTACATAAGCCTGGTGTACAGGTATATCCAGCTGCACTAATGCAGTAAGCTGATTACAGATGGAATTAAGACAATTACTCCTCTGTACAACAATTAACATGAATTAGACAGTGGGGGGAAAAAATAACTGTGATATGGATTCTCCCAAGAATCCGCAGAATGACATCAAAGAGGCTAAAACTTTGTAAATCCTTTAAATGCTCCACTAAGCTGGTTAATGTCAAACATCTCAGTGTTTTGTATGCATTTATAAGCACAATTTGAGATTGCATTCATACACAATTGCAATGAATGCAATCAGAATTATAAAAACACAAACGTGAATTATTATGTATGTTTCTATTTTGTCACTATGACCTCACACGACATAATTCAAGAATCCATCTGCTAATGTGAAAATAATTTACACAAATGTGTAACAAAACAAAAAAACATACACAGCCACGTTAAAGTTTCCCGGCCCCGACTAATCATCAGGAACAAAGTGAGAGACTGTGACCTTATTTTACACTCGATTGGCAACACTCGTCTTCACCGACCTGTTACATTCCTTCAAGATCTTCACTTCACACAGCACCAGTCAGAAGTTTGGACACACCTTCTCATTCAGTGTTTTTATTCATTATTTTTTCTTCCTACATTTTAAATTAATACTGACATCATCCAGACTATGAAGGAACAGATAAGGAATCATGTAGCAAACAAACCAAAATATGTTTTAGATTCTTCAAAGTCGGCAGCTTTTGCTTTGATTACAGCTTTGCACACTCTCTGCATTCTCTCAATCATCTTCATGAAGTCATCACCTGAAATGGTTTTCCAACAGTCTTGAAGGAGTTCCCGGAGGTGCTGAGCACTTGTTGGCTGCTTTGCCTTCACTCTGCGGTCCAGCTCATCCCAAACCGTCTCAGTCG
>JAVDPK010001824.1:1012688-1032166 GCA_034780415.1 Cichlasoma orientale | reverse complement strand
TTGGGGTCATTGTCCTGTTGGAAAACTAATGATGGTCCCACTAAGCACAAACCAGATGGGATGGCATGGTGCTGCAGGATGCTGTGGTAGCCATGCTGGTTAAGTGTGTCTTGGATTTTGAATAAATCACCAACAGTGTTACCAGCAGAGCACCCCCACACCATCACACTTCCTCCTTCAGACTTCACGGTGGGAACTACACATGCAGGAACCTCCGCTCACCTTTTCTGCATCTTACAAAGACATGGTGTTTGGAACCAAAGACCTCAAATTTGGACTCATCAGACCAAAGGACAGATTTCCACTGGTCTAATGTCCATTCTTTGTGTTCCTCGGCCCAAGCTATTCTCTTCCTCTTGTTGTTGTTCTTCCTTAGAAGTGGCTTCATTGCAGCAATTCAACCATAAAGTCCAGATTCACGCAGTCTTCTCTGAACAGCTGATGTTAAAATGTGTGTGCTACTTGAACTCTGTGAAGCATTTAGGTGGGCTCTTATCTGGGGTGGGCTCTTATCTGGGGTGCTGTTAACTTTCTGAGGCTGGTAACTCTGATGAACTGATCCTTTCCTGGGGCGGTCCTGATGAGAGCCAGTTTCATCATAACATTTGATGGTCTTTAAGATTGCGCTTGAGGAGACTTTCAAAGTTCTTGATCTCTTTTGGATTTACCTTCATTTCTTAAAGTCACGATGGACTGTCATTGTTCTTTACCTAGTTGGGTCGTTCACGCCATAATATGGATCAGAACATTACTCAAATAGGACTATTCACTGTATACCAACTCTACCTCTTCACAACACAACTGATGGTCCCAAACACTTTTTTTGTTTACTAAATAATTCCACACGTATTTCTTCATAGTTTGGATGACTTTAGCATTAATTTACAATGCAGACACTTTTTAAATAATGAAAAACCACTGAATTAGAAGGCGTCCAGACTTTGGACTGGTGCTGTATATGATCACAAACAGCTGCTTGACTGGTTGGTCTTACGGCCTCAAGGTGTTAATTCAGGAAATTCAAGGGACTGTGTATGAGAGCCATTTCTGCCATTTCAGTGAGTTATAGAGTGATCATGCTGTTATTAGTGCTGTTGGTGCATAACTCCGGTGTGTGCGGGGCAACTGCTTTCCATGCAAACTGACAGACTCTGCAGCACAGACGCTTCAAATTTTAATTTGTATATGTATGAGAATGTGGTACTTAGGTGAGCCTAATGTAGCAGTGATTTGCTGAGCAGGCAGCAGCACTGCTACAATTTATTCCACGTATTTAGATGTTATGTGCAGCATTCAATCATGCTTCAGCAGACACACATAAAACGTATTGGGGATAATAGTTGTGCTGGTTGTACAGAGGGGAGTTTTCAAATGCACTGTCTAAATGGTGAATTGCTTTTCTCCCTCAGTCATAAACAGCTTACACACATATATATATACAGTGGAACATGGAAATGATTAAAAAAAAAATACCTGCCCATGGATGAGGCTGCTGTAAAGGTCATCTCTGTATTCAGTTTAATTTTTGCTCTCCCTCAAGAGTTAAGATCTATAAAGCGATCAATAAATCTCTTTAAATGTCTCTGCATCTAGGCTGTGTGTGTGATTTAACACCCTGCCTCTCCTGCTTTCCGTTCACCTCACTGACAGACCTCAGCCTTCCTCTGCTCGCAAATCTAACCGTATCACCTCCTGCCCAAGCCACCCACATGGAAAACGGTCAGACCTTTACATTTGATGGATAACAGAACTGGTTCAAAGTCCTCCGGAAGGTTCTGATTCAGAACCATCAGATGATTCCCGATATGAAAAACGTGTCACCTGTGATGTACAGTGGGGAACAAAGTGTCCTTAGGTGTGCGATTCTTACTTTCAGGCAGTATTGATTGAAGGACAGATGATCTGAAGAGGCCATTAGGAGGATTGAGGAGGGGAGAAAAGGCAAGGGAAGACTGTGATGAACATGCACCCCTCTAATCATTATGCCACGTACAACACTGCCTACAGCATCAGCCTTACACGCCGATCTATACACACACACAGGACCGTAAAGTAGAATTATTTCAGAATTTACAGCAGCACTGAGAGTGTTCTGTTGAATGCATTTGGATACTTGTTTGTAGCCATTAGCTGCAACCGTGTTGTGGGGCTGGCTCTTCATCTGCACCAGCACACACATGACTGCACAGCACTGATGGGTGTGGCTCTGTCACAATGAGCACAAGGAGACACAATGATGGCATGTACGCACAAAAACACCAAATTTTCACCATGTCGTCTGGTGTCTTCTTGGTTCAGACTGTAGATTAGTGTCCAGGGAGGACAGCTGAGTACAGTAAACTGGGTTATCTGCAGCTGTTGCAAAGACCTTCTTTCCTCCTCCTGCTTGTCCTGCAGAATGTTATGAAGCACACTTGCACTTGGGGCTCATCAGGCCAAGCTAGATAAAAGCTGCTCAACTCCAGCAGAGAGCTTAATTAAAACGGGGCTGCCATCGCAGAGTGACACCTTTTACAAGCTCCTAACGGCGCTCTGCTCGCCGTTACTGCCAATCCAATTATAGAGCAAAACAATAAAATAGACACATGAGGAGCTGCAGCGAACAGGCTGGCATAAAGAAAAAGACAGGGATGCTGTTAAAGGTTTTATAAAGATTTGCAAAGTGGACACAGCCCTAGACTGCAGAGGTTTCCTTTTTCACCAGACGTGTCACAGCTGGACTTGTGACATCTGTTACACTAGAACAGCTACAGGAAAAATACTGTGGGTGTGATACATATTAACTCCCACACTGCGGGTGAGAGGGGGAGATGGGGAGGATGAAATGTAATGAGACATTAGGACATTATTTGAGGTAGTATAGAAGGAAAAGGAGATGACAGGCAAAAGATATGCGTTTCAGTATTAGAGGCCCAGTGAACTCTGAAATTCAATTTGTATCCCGGGCACCTTGTTTTACAGAATTGTATCCTTGATGAGAGCTAATACAGTCAGTCTCAGCTGGTGAGTGGGAGCTGCTAAACTAAGTTTGTCTTTCCAAATGTTCGAAAATCTGACATGAGGCTCACTCCATGTCACATATACTGAGAGAGGCCTGAAGCAATATGAGACTGATTTCTCCAGGAGGAAACATTAACAGGATCACTTTCCCGCTGCACTACTTCCTCTCTTCCTCTTTAGCTTCTCACTTTACTTCCTCTCCACTCTTCCTTTACCCGATGCAGGAAGCAGACCCACCTGCTCCATCATGATGCCTCGCTACCTCTGTCCGTCCTGTCTCTGTGCTGGAATTGGCAGAAAATCAATCCCACTCTCATCTCCACCCCCCCCCCCACCACCACCACCACCTTTCATCTCGTTCCTCTTTCACGTCTCACTCCCCCTTCTGGCTGCAAAGTGTCCATTCTGGACTGAGCACAACCATCAGCACAACATCATGCCTTATCAGAGGAGGCACAAAGGCCCATGGGCACATTGTTCATCAGTATCAGCCAGCTCCAGTTTCAGCACACTGCCTGCGTCTGCCAAGCCCTCCCCACCACCACCACCACCACCCCAAAACACAGTCATGACCGTAAACAAGACAACAGACCGAAAACCGGAGCGGCCACCAAAATCATTTTGGGGTAAAATGAATCTTTAATTGTAGTGCCTGTTAATTACGGAGCGCTACGAGAATGGGAAAAGATAGAGATGAGGATACAGCCCATCATCATTTATTATGTAAATGTATTCCATTTTAGACACAATTAAGTGATTAGAAGGCTGTCGCTCTCTGCTCTTTCTTCTCCTTGTCCTTACTTGTCTTTTTCTTTGCTTTTCAGCATATTACTGTAATGAAGCCATTACTTCTTCAAGTGAATTTTAATGAGTTTTTAAATAACATTTTAATGAGCTATACATTACCATAAAGCATAGATTAGGCTAAATTGAATTCTGTGTGTGTGTGTGTGCGAGCGCGCGCGTGTGTGTGTGTTGGTATTGTTAAGGAAAGAGGTTCATTAAGAGTTAATTATATCGTTTCTCAGGAGCAACACCACAGATTTTTCTTGGCCTCAGATTTGCCCACTGTCCTCTTGCTGTCATTACTGTGCTGCTCAGGGGCTTGTTAGGCCAAATTAGGGGTGCCGTTTGAAAAATGAGCTTTGAATGGGGCTGCTGTTTAAATAAAGATATTTGTTTAGGCTTATCTACTTAATCAGAGGTCAGAGCTCCATGTGAGGTACGAGTGTGATGGAATGCACTCTGTTCATTTACATTCAGCCCCATCTATTTAGCGCCTTTGTACTTCTCACCACCTCTCCAGTTTGACCTTGATCAGGCATCCTCTCGTTATCCCCTGTTGTGTTGTGTTATGTCTTCCTTCTTTTTTCCCCCTCAGTGCTCTCACCGGGGCACAGGAGCACCGTCTCTTTTATTCCCTCCAAGGCTCTATTAAAGATCCACATTTCATACGGTATCACCACCTGTGATTTCCCCCCACTATAATATCACTGGCAGCCATATGAGTCTCTTTACTTTCACTATTTTCCATATTCCGCGAATCTTATCTGTGAAAGTGACAGTGTTATTTACAATCCCTTAGCACAGGATTTGCAGATAGGGAGAATGGAGCTGGTGATCATATCAGGCTTGGCCATGGTCTATGGAGAATGACTGGGTGTGAATGTATATGGCTTCATCTGCAGTCAGTACGTAGAGAGAACACCGACAAGCCGGTGAATGTTAGTGGAGGGGGCAAGATGCAATTCATTGGACAACACTGTGAGATTGGAAAAAAATGATTAACGGAGAACACAGTAGAATGACCCCCGATGACGGAGAGAATAAGGCAGACAGAGAGATGGATATTATTTGTGCTAATGATGAGAGTCTCTATTACGCTCTCAGAGGAGGCACAGCCTTGGGCATGACCAGACAGTCATATTTTTGCAGCTGTTTCTCCGGTCTGACCTGCAACCCCTCAGTGCAGGGATATGGGGGATATGTGTGAACCTGCTGCTTGCCTGCCTGCTGAGGGGGTAATTTCTGCATCTGGATGAGGGGCAAAGGTCAGCTCTGGCCAGTGGGAGGGCAAATGAGCGAGTCAGACCTGGAGAAAAAGCTTGCATCCAGACAAATGGAGCATATCTCCTTGCAGAGCGGCATTATCCTTCTCCTGCCTTCAGCGTCAACAGCAATACAAAACATCAATGACAGTACATACAGTAGGTTTAGTATGTTTTGTCAAGTGACACATATATTGTCTATCTTCTCTCAGGGTGGAATAGAAAATGGTGGCATTGTAATGGCACTCTACCACATGAACCGCAAAAACCACTGAAATGAAATGATATTATAGCTTGGAGCTACATCTCTGCAGCTCCCCTAGTTTGTGTGTGCATGGTTTATTTTCTAATCAGAGTGCGGGTAGAAGGTGGCGGGTTTGGGTGCTGGGGTGCGGCCCCGGGCTTCCAGCTATTGTAATCTCTCTGTGTGTTTCTGAGCCCCTGACCCGAGAGAATATCCGTGAAAGCACGGAGGGTCTGTTCTAATGTAAATGGGGAAGGAAGAGTAATAACAGCCGCACAAACATACACAAATATTCACATTTGCATTATTACAGAGACACGTGAAAGCCTGCAGCTTTTAAGACCGCTTCACAGCTTGTCGGGATTTGTGTGTAGTCATTTGTGTCTGTGGTGCACATCTATCAAGGTGATGCGAGTGTCGTCAATAGGTCTCAGGCGTCTGTGGTGTTGTGGCAGTGAGCGCAACCTTTGCGAACCAAAGCGAGGTGCGCTCCTGTAGGTGAATGTTTGTCAGCACTTATCTCGCTGTGCAGGCTGGACGCTTCAGTCAAGGCCCCCCCCACTAATCTTTCCGACAAGCAGTGTCACCCTCCGGTGACTAATATCTTAGGTGGGAGAAGAGGGGGCACTGCACAAAAT
Source organism: Cichlasoma orientale (assembly GCA_034780415.1). Classification (NCBI taxonomy): domain Eukaryota; kingdom Metazoa; phylum Chordata; class Actinopteri; order Cichliformes; family Cichlidae; genus Cichlasoma; species Cichlasoma orientale. Next base: position 1,026,236 of record JAVDPK010001824.1, on the reverse strand, counting down.
ATTTCTCCTCATGCTGTCCTTGCCCTGCCACCTCTGCGCTATGATGCTTGCTGCGTGAGCTGTCATCCATCTGCGTCAAGCTGATTTTTGTGTGCTGAGTCTATCTTAGCTAAAAACCCGCCCGCGTAGACCTTTCTAATGGTTGTTGGCACAGGCCTTCCCTGCCAGTGTAGCACAGTCTGGTTTACAAAGTAACTGTGTGGGTGTCTCCTTTGTGTTTTTGTGTTGGCAAAGACCTCCACTCTCAACCCTTTGGCTGTTTTACAGCGCAAGTTGCAACCTGACTCCCTCCCCTTTAAGTTTGAGGTGTTGAAACCGTGCCAGCCGAAAGAGCTGCAAATTTGCCATGCTTTGCCCCCTGCCTGATGCTCCTTCATTCAAATCAGCCCACTCCTCTGATACCGAGGAAATAAATAAAATACGAGCCGCAAAGGCATATTAATATTTTTCAGACATGGGTTCTTTTTGCCTCCAGCCAGATCGACAGATGTAGCACTAGTCAACTGAGGGGAGTAAATGCAAAAATATATAAATATTAATAAGGAAGTAAGCGAGCAAGCGGAGTTTGGCTTTCTGGTACTTCATGGGAGGTGAGATCTTTTCAGCTGAAGAAGAGCTGAATGTTTCAGGGGAAGAGAAAGGTAATTACTTCACGTCTGTTAGCTGATTCAGGCCTGAATGCCTGCAGGGCCCCAGAGCTGGAACAAGAGTTCAGCTTCTGACAGCATACACTCAGACCCGCTAAATTACACACATGTATCCGATGCCTCACACATATATTAACAGAGAATACAGGCAATGCTAAGGTGCTAATATAAAATCATTCCCTTACAGTAGCAGGCATTGTTCCGCCCACTGAGCTGCCTCGGGGCAACTGTGGAGCCGTGATAGAGGCTCAGACTGTAATGAAGGAGGGCAAATGTTAAACTGAGAGGATGAAATTTGGGCTGCAGGTGTGTTTTTCAACCGTGGGCTGATGACCTTGATGACTGTGGCCTTGTAGTTAGGATTAGATAGTTCACTGAAGTGTATTTGGGTTGGCCCATCCCCTCATTTACTTAGTGAGTGTATCTGGTGAGTGTTTTCTTGGTATCGGCGAGCCCTGAACCTGCACACAAAGCGTAATCCTCTCACCGGTGTCATGTCTGTTTATTTGCTTGTAGCTGTTTGTAACCTCATGTTTATCCTGCCCTCAACAAGTGTGTGTGTGTGTGTTGTTCTTTGTTTGCCGGAGTGTGTGTGTGACTACTCTGTTTTTATTTATTTTTTTTTCCATTTCTGTTCATCGCGTATTTATTTAGATTGCAGCGCAGCGATGCATTTACTGTGACGTACTGTGCCGTATTCCATTAGATTAGATGGCGTGGCACAAGCACCGTAATGATGCACCTAATGTGTGTTTCTTTTGTCACTGTTCTGTTTCAAAGGAAATTGATTCTGACAAAATCCCATGGGTGCTATCAGCAGTGAATGGAAAGGAGCAATTAAATCCAATGTGATCTTGAAAACAACAGCCTGTGTATGGCCCAAACCAGACTATGATTTTAAACAGCAGGGCATCTGTTTGTAATGCAAATACAGAGAGACCATCGGTGGTGGCTGTTATACCGACACTGGCTAGGGGGTCCGGCACGCTGGAGCTGGCTAATTACCTTAGCTCTTTAGATTAAGGGCCAGCCCTGCATAAGAGAGAAAATCTCTATCTCTGCCTACTCTATATTCTCTCTTATTACCCCTGTGTAAAGGTTTCATTTGAATTCATGTCACACTAAAGTCCCACTCTATACCCCTGTGCATCCCCAGGATAATTGGGTTGAAAGCTTCCTCTCTTCCTCCACTCTCCTTCTCCTTGGTCTAAATAAATAAATAAGAAGACAATAGCTTTGTGGCTTTCTGCAGAGAGGGTAAGAAAAGTGAGTGAAGAGATGAGAAAAGCCTGGAGTGCAGGGACCAGTTATCCCCTCTTAAAATCCTGGCGCTCCCCGCCATTGTCCCTTGTGCCACGCGGAATTTACATAAGGACCTGTGGTGCTGCCCTTAATTTAGCCCTCCTGAAGCATCTTCAAATATCTCCCAACAAGCTCAGTCCTTTCATCAGCAAGCTCAGTCAGTCATCAGACGGATCACTGCTGCACTGAGAGTTACACTGCTCACACAAAACTTCCTTAAGTGGTGCTACAGTGATTGGATTTATTATAAGATTAAACGAGGAAAAAAGCAGTTTGGATTCACGCAGCAGGCGAGCCGGAGCCGCCCCCAGATGACACTCATTTTTGACTACGTTAGGTCTGTGTTATTGTCATTCATTCACATGGAAGGTGTGTTGTATTCCGGTGCATTCTGAACACCACTGACTCAGGGTTCACTTTCTCACAGTTAGTTTAGCATGTTTGCGTGTTTCCGCGTGACTGCAGCTCCCCTTGTTTGTTAATGAGCTGCTGCTGTTGTGTGTTTCACTGAACACTTTGGAGGGGAGAGAGGCTATCTCTGCAGTGATGGGCCTACCTGGGGGTGATTAGATGCGAGGCCACAGTTGTTCAATAGACCACCCACTGTTTTTGTGTGTTAGAACATATGTGGCTGTGTGTAAGAGTACATGCCAAAGTGAAGCAGTGTTGCACCCCTGTGAGCTATCACAAGTGAGTGACACAGGGCTTTAGGGCATTCAGACTCTGTTTGTTCTGCTCCCTCCACAGGGACCTCCATTAGCTCCAAATAGCTTTCACTTGTGCTCTCCCAGTCAGATGAAGCTGTGCATCCCATTTAAATTGCCCAGATAACTGATGCATATACACTCGCACTGTGCTGTGCAGTTAGCTTAATACACAGAAAGGCATTTTCAGAATGGTAAGCTTGATCATTTAGGTAATGAAATCCAGCCATACTGTATGCACTCACACTGAATTGGCTGCTCTTTTCTCCCTCAGTGCTGAGAGATGACTTTCGACAAAACCCTACGGATGTCGTGGTGGCAGCAGGAGAGCCAGCGATCCTTGAGTGTGTCCCTCCCAGAGGACATCCCGAACCCACCATCTACTGGAAGAAAGACAAAATTCGAATTGACGACAAAGATGACAGGATCACTGTGAGTATTGTAGCTATTTATTTTAATAACGGGACAAAATATGAAGAACAATTTTCAGTGTCTACTGTGAATGTTGCTGTTAGTGTCTGGGAACGTAGGAAAGAGCTTTTTGCTTCTGGAAGCGTCTGCCACCGAGCACATTTGGCTGTGCTTTCATGTGTTGGAAGCCAGTGATGGGGGGAAAAAGCTGCTTTTGTGTCATCTAAGGACAGGAATCAGATTTATAACATGTACAAGCTTTTAATTTATCTTTTTTTTTCCCCTTCAATTTAGATTCGAGGAGGGAAGCTAATGATCTCCAACACAAGAAAGAGCGACGCGGGCATGTACATCTGTGTGGGTACCAACATGGTCGGAGAAAGGGACAGCGAGACGGCACAAGTCACGGTGTTTGGTAAGCTTTCTTCCTTCAGGCCTCCTGAAGCTTTTTACTGATATGGCAGAGTGACATCCATCCACTGCATCGCTGCGTATTCTTGGCTAGAAACGCTTTGATGCCAAGTTTTCTCACAGCTTAATAACAATGTTTTTTGCTGCACTCTCCCTGCTCAGTTGCTTGCAGTGTGGAGCACATTTTTGTCTTAGCCATTAAGCTGTCATGAGGTTATAAAGAGGCAGAGTGAACTATAATAAATAGGTTAGTTCAATAAACCAGAGTTCTTATATTTCCAAAAAGTTATGGGTTCATTTAGCGCTGTATATTTTTGCCTATTCGGTGCTCATGGAAGACCAGAAATATCAGATAATCACAAGATGCTAATGAGCAAAATATGAGTAATTAGAGGGATAATTATGTAGGAATTGGCCAATGTGAGAAATAAAGCAATGCCAAATAATATAACATGACGAAATTGTGCATTTTTTGTGCCCGTGCTGCAGAGAGACCTACCTTCCTCCGGAGGCCAATCAACCAGGTGGTCCTGGAAGAGGAGACTGTAGAGTTCCGCTGCCAGGTGCAAGGAGACCCCCAACCCAATGTACGCTGGAGGAAAGACGACATTGATGTTCCTCGTGGGAGGTATGTACTTTTACTGGAATATTCTCCAACTGGCATGTTTTAAGTAATGAGGTGAATATAGGCAACCAGTTTAAAATTTGTGTGTGTGTCTGTGTGTCTGTGTGTCTTTCTGTCTGTGTAAATGGCAGTCTATGTGTTAAGCTCTAATGTGACAGACAGCACTTACTGCAAAGGAGCTGTGAAGGCGCTGGTGTCAGTCTAAGTGATTGTTTCAAACTAATGATAACTCACACTGCCAGCTCTCACCTGGTGTGGCTGCCAGAGAGCAATAAATACCCTTATTAGCCTGTACACAATGCACATTAAAAATTCAGAGGAGGAAAAAAAAAAAAAACACTCCACCTGGCAAAGCCAAAGGAGTCAGACAGCGTCTCGTGTCATGGAAGAGGTCTGCGCGAAGACAAACAGATATGGAGCTAAACAATTAAATCTGACTGACAGGTAAGTGGGCAGGGGAGCTTGAAATCTAGACATTTAGAGAAGCAGAAAAAAGTCTGCCAGGTTGTATAACAGACAGGTAGAGACAGAGACAGATAGAATGACAGGAGATACAAAGAGACAGAGTATAGCAGCTGACGTGACCCTCAAGTGTCTGTGTGCAGGTGCAGCTGTTCAGGGGAATTCTTGGCACAGGCACGAGAAACCTGGAATAAAATCACTACCCTCCTATATGCGTTTAACCCCGTTCGCTTTGTGCGTCGTCACAGACGTGATGCATGTGTTCGCTCATACTTGCAGAAACAGAAACCGACGGAAGGAAAAAGCAATAAAAGTCTGTAATTTGGAGAGACACTCTAGCAGCGCTGCCAATCCTAGACTCACTTCCTGTAAAAAGCCACTGATGATATAGTGATACAGTTCTTTCTGGGTCCTATGTGGCGGCCTGTTGCTTCTCTGTGAGTCACTTGACTTATAGTCAACAGCAGTGCCATTGTTAGAAGTGGACTTCAAAGAGACCGGTGTTCTGTCCCCCAGCCAGCAGGCAAGTCGCACACTGCTTGGATCACCTCATAACACGCACACTCAGTGGACCTGACTTCTCTCAAGGCTAGCTGCAGAGCTGAGCGTAGGCGGGTTGTTTGTGTCTGATAAGGATTTGGTTCACTGGGCAGTGGGACACGAGCTCTGTGCCAAAGCAAACACATAAAAGTATTTCACTCATGTCTTTGATAGGGAGTTGGCTCTGGAAACGAGTTCATTTTGTACACTAATTAACAGATTTATAACGGAGTAGGATGAGTGTCATGTGCCTGCGTCCTTGCTAACTGTTCCATCCCTTTGAAGTTTGGCCTTATTTGGATACGATGCACATGAAACAGATACTGCCAAAATTAATAAGAGATAAATATTGCAGTGTTACTAATTACAATGTGGGAACGGTTGTTTTTCTTGCTATATTTAATTCTCCCAGTTTTGCTTTGAAGCAGGAAACAAGCGTGAAGACAGCCGATATTTTAATTCTGACATTTTCTTCTGCCTTTGTTGCCTGCCGAAAAGAAGACTGTATTGTATATTGTTAAGCGAGGATCTGTTCCTGCTTTCTCTACTGCTTATCTTCACTTAATAAACATCAAACAGAGCTTCTTTTTTTTCTCTCTCTCTAATTGACAGAGGAACAGTTAACATTTTCACTCAAGAATAGGCTCTAGTTTGATAACTGACAACTGCTCTGAAGAAGAAGGAATAGAAAGAGCGGGCCTTTGGGCCACTCCAGCTGTATCGGTATCCGTCTCCATCGCAGGAATGTAGCTGACTAAGGATCAAGCAGTTCTATATGCAGTGGGTGGTGGTCTTTGATTGCTCTTTAACCGAAAAGGTTACAGCGTCCTTCTTATTATGATAAGCTGCAGAAAGAGGGAGACTTAGCAGGGCTGCTCCTCTTTACCGTCAAATTGTTTCAACTTGTCTTTGCCGGCGCCTTCACGTACCTGCATCTCTCTGTGTGTGCTACTTTTATACTAGGAAGAAGGGAAATGGTGCTTCAGCTGAGTAAACAGGTTGTTAATATGCTCAGTGGCTCCGGCAGCCTCCCAGGCACGCGTGCGCGCGCGCACACACACACACACACACGCATTGGCACATAGACATAAAGCATGCCAGGATGGCACTGGCTTCAGTATCTCTGTGGGATAGAAGAGAAGATAGAGACAGAATGGTTTCAATTAGAGGACAAAGACAAATGTGCTGCTTGTTTTTACCACTGTGTGGGCGTTTTACCGCGTTTTGTAATAAATAAATAAATAAATAAATGAAAAATTAATCAGAATCACCAAACAGTCAGATCTGCTCTGGGATACTTGTCAACAGGCTTTGGCAGGACAGTGCAGTGGGAGAGGTCAGATCTTCTTTTGTCATTTCATCACACATAACAATAACAAATGCCTTGAAATATCCCAGTGAAACCATTTAAAGTACAGTCTGGCATATGTCAGAGGAAATAGCCCCAAACTGTAAATTTAAAGGTCAGCGGGCAGCAGCTGCTCTGTAATGATAAAGAATTCAGATATTCCTTTATCTGCTAACATTTATACGCAGACCTTATTCGAAATAAGATAAGATTTGGGTAAATTTGCATACTTTGGAGTTGCAATCTTCAGATGATTCCTTAATGGGGGAGGGGGGGGGGATCATTGCGCTACATCAAACTCTATTGTCAAAATGCTGACAACAGACATTTTTAGAATAAAAACCTTGCTGTGATTCAGGGAGCAGAAATGAGGCAGTAAATGACATTGGACATTGGCTAAAGTGCTTCTTATTGAGTACATGATATCAATCACATTTTCTCAAGTGAATCATATTCAGCACTTCATACCAAATCTTTGTGACAAAACATGCTTCAATTAAATCCAGAATGCCGCACGCGTGAAGTCACTGCTTTAACGCAAGCGTGGACTCACCATTATAACTCTTCGCATTAATTCAGCACACAGAACTAGTCTGGTTTTAAAAGAAAAATCTAATTAAAGGAAAATCAATAGCAGCAGCACAAGTCCTTCAACATTTTTTGGATTTATAAATGCTCTGTAGAAGTGAACTGAAATGCAATCTTTTGCTCAAACTTTTTTTTTCTTTTTTTTTTTTTTTTGGATCAGCAGCCATCTTTCTTTTCTCTCTACTGTCAAAAGAAATCTTAATAGAAGCCCACTGTCAATAAGGCTTGATCATGATGGATTCAAGAGAGGACCAATCACGTCAGCCTGATTGAGAAAGCACCTGCGCTGTCTGCCCCGCATTTGTCATGTCTGATTTAGCTGCCTCCCTGTAGCATACGGATCAATTCTGATTACAAATGTCAAACCCAAAATAACAAACAAAGCTAACTGAAGGTTTGATAAGCAGATATTTACAGTAAACGGGCCAGCGTGACGTGTAAAACGGGTTTCTTTTTATTTCCAGCGGTTCAGATATCTGAACATCTGATTCAAATCTTCAGTGCTGTGGGTCCTGCTTTGATATCACCCTGATACTAATTTTATTTTGTTGTTTCGCAAAGGTGTGTGTGTGTGTGTGTGTGTGTTTATCTCGACGCTTCTCACATTTTGTTTTGTTTGCATCTCACATTATCACTAAGCCCATAATAGTTTTGTTTTGTCAACCTATTGCAGCAGAAATAGCTTGTTTTTAAAGTGTTTGAGAAACCCAGTTCATCCGCATCATTTTTCAAATGCCAGCTCTTCCAATAAGCTCTTACTCTGTCCTAAAATACAGTGCTTGTTGTCAGATAGATATTGACTTGTCAGCAAAAACACTATGTTGTATTAGAGTACTGTTGCCCAACATTAAGCAACTAATTGCCCTTTTCTGACACCTTCATTATTTCTTAATGGAATTGAAGGTCTGCTGGCCGGATAAAGGTCACATCGATACAGCCTGTGCCCCCTTGATGGGAAGAGAGTGAGATGTTTTGGTGCTGTGACAAAACGATTTCACAAAGTCATTTCTAAAGGGAGAGCCGCTAAAATATTTGCTTTTTAAAGCTATTTGTGGCTTCAAGCACTATATTTAATCTGCATATCAAACATTACATTAACCCAGTAGTCTTTGGATGACAGGCTCTGGCAATCATTTTTATTGATACATTTACATGTGCTCTAGTTTTGCAAAAAGCTGCTGCAACTAGGCACGAACAGCGGCCGACAAGGACAGGATGATAGGAGACTTTTACTTGCGTCTCCAGAGTGATATCATGCATTGCACTGAGCATAATTTGGGCAAAACGCTTTATACATTTAATATTAATTCTCAAAACACAGAAGACAAGAAATAAAGTCATTGACACGTGTTGTGCCGCAGCCTTGAAACGTTAAACGAAGCTGATTCTTGAGAAGAAATTAGAAAGTCACACTGGCACCCCAGGAATGATATTACACAACGAATTAGGTAAGCCCTATTCATCCACATCCCTCAATAAATACAGAAAGAAAATGTGATTGAAGCACAATTTAAAAGCATGCCATATCCTTGAAATGACTTAAATAATCTGAGTGGAAAAATGTGCTCCTATTTGTTCCGATGCTGGTCCAAACACTAATGGAATTTCAGTCAATGAATTAGAAAACTGGGGAAAGCTGCAAGGGCTTTTAGTGTTATCCAACTCCACGTTTAATTAGTGAAATATCATAACACAATAATGCAGGCAGCCTCTTCTCCCAAACCCAATTAAGATTCTATAGCACACAAATGTTTAATGAAACCTCACCTAACATCCCAATTAACACAATAGGACCACGATATCACAAATAAGATATTTTCTTTTGATCTTTGGATTCAAAATCATTTGCAGCACTTTTTGAACTTCAAATAGATCGGGTTTAGAAAAAGGGAATCAAACGCTGCGGAACATTTCCTGCAAGTCAATTTATGGGCTGTCACAGCCAAATCCTTAGTGAAATTCTGGCTAACTGAGTCTTTACTGTCAGCATGTCATGCTAACATAGACACTTTAATACAAGAAATCCCACCGGCACCTTCACAGCTGGAGCCAGAACCACACGCCAGCCTCAAACTACAAGAGAATTGCGGCGTATCTCTAAATAGCAGAGCAAGCTTGGGTGGATGGCACCAGGCACTGTCTGAAACTGGGCATCAACATGATTTGTTTTCCCAATTATGTAGCCTTCCAAACAGCAACAACGAAACACGCAACGCTGACATTTGATTGCTATGTTGGCAACTTAAAATACTATCTAAATATGATATTTCACGTAGCCTGGATTCTTGACAAGCACCAATCCACTTGTTATTATGTGGGCGCACTGCATGAGCGTCTTATTAGAGGTGTGCTGCCTTGCTGGAATGACTCCCTAATCAGTGGTATATCGCATTAGCACCAGCTCCTTAATGCTGCAATATCACACAACAAGTGACCCTGAAACAATTTTACTACTCCCACTCACAGCAATATCACCAAAACACGGTTTTCATTGGCAGGATAAACCTGCCATGTTTTTTTATTCCACCTAATCATCTGGCTGCAAAATCAATCCATCTCGATCACTGCCTGTTGCAGGCCTTTGAATTCCTCCTCCCCTTCTTCCCTCACACCATCTGTCTCTCTTCCCTTGCTCCCTCCCAAAAGCCCTCCCTCAATCATTTTTTCATAACTCCTCTATCTCTCTGGCCTGTCCATCCTCATAAGCTCCCTCTGTCTTTTTCCTCTACTTTTTCTGCTCTCGGCATTAAACATACAGTACATTGTGTGCTCCAAAGGCTGCATGTAATATGCATCCTGCGTGCGAAAGATTTCACGGAAATGTGAGAACTTATCAGCTGATGAGTGGGTGCGCGGTGACAATGACAGTGGCCACGCCTGATTCGCAGCAACATGTTAGCCGTCTCAGCTGTTGACCGGCTCATTATCATTTAGAGATACTCGCTGCACAAACTACACACCCACACAGTCTGCTGCTAACTCCTGACAGGAATTAGAATTATGTGAAAGTCAGGAAGAGAGAGAAAATCTTACTATTATAGTCACTATTACAGAGTGCCAAAGTCTGGGAGACCGAGCTCTCTCTTGGATGGCTTTTTTTGTTCCCAAGGAAGACAATGTTGGTATGTGGTGCTCGTTAGCACGCCCTGTGTCGCTTCTTCACCCCTCACTCATGCCTTCTCTCGCTGTCTATAAAAGTCTGGGACACAATTATCCCCATTTTCTGTTGCTCTCTTTCACTCTCCATCTTTCTCGTTCACTGTGAATGAGTGTCTGGAACACAATTACCCCTGTTCTCCTTCTGTCTTTCTTCCACTTAATCCATCCCTCCCATTCCCCGTCTCTCTTTCCATCTCTTATGGCTTCAGGAGAAGTCTGTGAAGGGAGCAGCTGCTGAAATATTTATTGATCTGTTTTCCTCAGTTTTATTTATTTCTCCCTCTTCCTCCTTGCTCTCCCTTCCCCTCCGCGCAGACCCAGAAAACACCTCCAGCACCATGAGATGTCAGAGGCAGCAGCAGGGCTGAAAATCCACAACATAAAACCATTATTTAGCATTTGTTGCACCCAGTAGTTTTACCTGTGTAAACAAAATAAGACACACAAGGGATGAAGGCAAATGCAAGAACAACAGACAGCAGCATCAACCAGTGCAAGAACAGATGCAGCGCAGATTGAGCGGTGAGACAAGTGGATTGTTCGACATATTTTTATACCAACATTCACTGCAGGGGGCTGCTGATGGGAAAGACCAAGGTGCTGCTCTTTTCTTGTCAGCGTAAAGGAAGTTGTACACAACTGCTGGCTATTGAAGTAGTAGTAGTAGCCATGGCAACAATGCCCCGAGCAATTATAATTGCAATGGGAACGGCGTTAATACTGGACTAAATGGATTCACAGATGAATCTTACGTTATCTCCGCATAATTAAAGGGCTTCTGTGCTATCATACACCCCCATGGTAAATATCAGCGCAGTTAACCAGGACTTTTGAGGTTACTCCAACAGCGAGCAATTCAGCTGTCGTTTGAAACTAATGTTTTTCTCCAGCCTTCTGTTGTAGCACAAATGATTAAACTTTCACACACACACAAAATGGGACTTGTACACACTGAGGCACAAAAACACACACAAAGCTAAGTCCCATCACCAGACATGGCCTGCATTAGTGCCTAAGCCTTTTCCATTGATTTGCCGGCGAGCTCCTTGTCTTTTGGTAATGAGGACAGGGAGGAAAGCGGGACCCTCGTCCCTCTCGGATCCCTGAGGACAAGCCGCCTGCACTAATCTGAATTGTGTTTCCAATGACACTAACTCTGTGGCACAAAAAAAAAAAAAAAAAAAGACTAGAAGGAAGAGGAATAGAGAGAAGAAAATCACAAGGCATTCTCTCTCTCCCCCTCTAACAGTATTCATTCCTCCTAAATGTGTAACATCTCCACATAACCAAACAAGAAAACATCTCTTTTTTTTTTCCTCCTCCTCCCTCTCTCCTTTTCCCTGCAGATAGCTCAATCTGCACTGTGGACTGAAGATTTGCAGACCAAATGGAAGAAATCTGCACTGTTCAGAGACTTATTTGATTTCTCTATGTGAATGCTATTGAGAAGATCATTGAGAGTTATTAATATCCACGCTGATGTATATAAAAAGATGTCCCATTTTTATTGGCTTCCTATTGATTTTACCGCTAACACCTTTAGTGGGAAAATTGCTGAAATTCATCTTCCCAGTGGCCTAAGTAAAGGAACTATTCCACAGTGTGTGTGTGTGTGTGTGTGTGTGTACATATGTTTGCGTAATGCGTGCATCCCTCTGTGGGCACAGGTCCACATGAATACGTAAGCCACTGCTTACTACTGCTTCTACACCCACTCTGCTACCTTTTGAATGATCCTTCACTTGCACTAAATAAAACATAACCCTTTAGCATTTATAGCACTGAGAGACCACCGCTCAAGTTCATATTCACAGCCCAGATAATGCAAGTCTATAGGCTGGGAGTGGGACAAGAGGAAGATGAGGGGTGGTTGTAACAAAGTAAATTACAGCAGTAATTTAAAGTATAACTACCTGTCCCAAGTTGAAAGCAGCCTGGTTACTTTCCACTACACTGAACTCCATATATTTTAACTACAATTATAATTGCAAACAAGCCTTGTTGTAATTATTATTTATGACACTGGCACTGTTTGTAATTGCCAGCCCCCCAAACCAATATGTGAGGGCCAGTGAAGTGTTAATCATAACCGACAGGAGCAATCTCAAGGGCAGCAAGGTGGTGCTGAACCCACCTAACGGCCACACTAGTACTTTGGCTAACCATCCTCAAAGGCCTTCAACCCACGACCTCTCGGTCACTGCTCTAGCCAGATAGCAGCTAACCCAATGAGATGCAGAGCTCAGCTTCAGCGTGACAGATCAAGCGGTCAATGCTTGAGGGGTTATTCATCCCTGATAAACCAATAACTGGAAATGCTGGAAAACCCACATTGCAAGGGAACAAGAACAATACAGCAAAAGTCTTTTTTTTTTGGGTCATTTGATATTGCCGCTGCTGCAACAGCAATTTTAATCTGTTTTATGCACCAATCAATCAACTTCGGGGTGTTCTGTTCTTGCTATTCCGGAAGAAGAATTTCGCCAGTGCAGACAATAAATATCAAAACAAATTGGTTGCATTTTACAGTCCCTGATGTGTGTCCTTAAAACCCTGAAATTCAATACAAATACTGCTATGAATCAGTCATTGCACTGCATTCACACAAGTAGAGTTACAATAGTCACTTCATTTCTGGAAGTAGTATTTAATTAAGATAATTTAAGTGATTTTATACAATCTTCATTTGGAAGTAATTACTTTTGGTACATTTATAAAGCGTTTCTTTTGCTTTAGGATTGGAAAAAATCTCAACTTTGTTCCCCTCTCTTTACCTTTACTATTTCACTTTTTTAATGTGACGTTTGAAATAAAGTACAACATCAAACTCATCTATTTATTGTCTATCAAACCCATGTCTGAGTAAGTAATTCTTTAGGTGTGATCTGCTTCACTAAATGTGAGGAATAGGTTCGGTGCAAGATGCTCAGTGCCGTGCACTATTGTTGACCACACAACAGCAAATAAAAAAGCAAAACCTTGAGGGAAAACATTCAGACCACAGACCCTCTCAAGGCTGGTTACACCTCCAACCCTAGTCCCCAAGGCTCTTCAGTCCAAATCCAGGCCCTCTTACTCCAGCATTTGCAGATACATAAAACCTGCCAAAATGGCAAAGCATTTGTAAGCCAAACATGGAGAACAACAGCACAGAGAGACTGTGGATTTCAAAGGGAGGGAGAAAAAACAGAGGCCCCTCCAGAATAGGAGCACTAGGCATCTGTTGATGCTGGCATCTCCCTTCTCTTCATCTCCAAGCCAAGACTGGTGATCCAGTTGAATGTGTGTGTGTGTGTGTGTGTGTGTGTGTGTGTGTGTGTGTGTGTGTGTGTGTGTGTGTGTGTGTGTGTG
>JAVDPK010001824.1:971732-1012588 GCA_034780415.1 Cichlasoma orientale | reverse complement strand
AGCTGGACGCACAGTCACACAAATCCTCCCCCCCCCCCCAATGCCAGAAGAGCACCACGATCTGTGAGATGATAGTGTTAAATACATTGCATGTGTTCACCACACATGAAATTACTTATAGGACAGCATACTAGCCAAGAAAAACAATTAGCTGTAGCTGAAATGAGATCAGCCGAGCTTTCTCTAGTAATGTTTTTCCTTTTGTTCCTCATCATCTGGGCTCCCAGACAGAAGTGGATTTGGCTATCAGGTCAGGGGGGAAAAAAAAATTCAACTCCTCTATTGTCACGCAGAAATCCAAACAGTGTGCTGAGCTAATTAAACTAAATTTCAAGGTGTCTCTTAGGACAGGACCTAAATTATGAGCAAACCATTAGGTGCGCTGAAAAACTGTGGGTAATTGGGGCTTTAATTATTACCAGGATAGGAGAAGAAAAATCACTTACATGGGCCCCAGGCAGGATTAAAACCACTGACCAGTACATGTAATGTTAAAATCATCCAACTTCCCCGTTTTAAATGTGCTTCAAATGGAACTTATTCTTTTTTTTCCCGCAATACAAAGCACTTAAGATTCAATTCAGATGGAAAAGCAGTGTGTCCTCTCCAGGGAAAACCTCTTGCAGATGTCTTCAAGCAGCTGGATTTCTGCATCTAAAATCCACACAGTAGTACAGACTCACCCATAATTTGGCAGAACTGATGTCATTTATATATATTTGTTTATGCTTACTCAGTTCTTACTTAAAGTGTCTTGATGTGGAATAAATTAGTATCAGATTAACGTTCATTAATGTTTGTGGCAGACTCGTGCCAAAAGCACACAATGGGTGCTTCTACATCAGACAGCCAGGAGAGAAGAACCGGAGAGCTTCGTGTCTCAAAATAGAAGCGATTCTGTTCTATTTACAGTCTATGAGCCCCAATGAAAAGACTTGGGCAGTGTGTATTATCTCCCGCTGCCTACTAGCAAAGTGTGTGGCCCATGTCTTTCCCTCCTCGGGTGTAACACTCTCTCTTCGTTTGCTTCGGAGCCTCGTGCCCTCTCCTGTACCTTATCAGAGCCCCTTTGGTCCTGCGGTCCATCTGTATTCAGGGCACCTTTCCCCGTTGACCTCCACAGCACAGCCCTTGCAACATTCAGCAGAAAAGCCTTTCTTTCTGACTCAATTCCTTCGTGGTGTGTTCATGTGTGGGGGGGTTAGTGTATGATAGAGATGTGTGGGTCATTCTTTTTGAGAGAGCTGTTAAAGCTAGTGTGACAGGAGTGCCTGTGTTATGCTGACCACCCAATTTCAGTGATTTCTCACCTCTGCAACTCAGCAGAATGAAAAGATGACAAGCTGTGGTTCACGTCTCCATTACTTGCCTTGATATATAAGTGGATACAGCTAGTATTTATGAGCAGATCTCTAAGGGCGTGGGCAGTGAAATATTATTCATATGTTCAGGTATATTACCTTTAAGATTTCTTGACATTAACTGTGTCAACAACTAAGTTAGGTCCATAAAACAACTCACTAATAATTCATGATGAGAGAGAGAGAGAAGGAGAGAGGCTTCTAGGCATTGGTTAGCAAGATGCACTTTAATGTTTCTCTTTCACTCTTTGGAAAGATTTTCCGTTAAAGCCGTGGTGCCTGGTTCAAATAAAGATTGAACTGCTTGCTGAGGCAATGAGCAGAAGAACTATTCAAAAAAAGAAAAGTAATAATGATGGTAAAAGAGTCATTTTCCCCCACTAACCTGCCAACTTAATCATAAACCTTGGAATCTTGCTTAACCGTTGTGTGATTAATGTTGGACACGGTGATGAATGTTAGCTGGATTGTTGTGAAGGCCCTTATCCCGCTAAAGCAAGAGATGTGCCAGAGACCAGGGGAGTGGAGTTCTGGCTCAGGGCCTTACTGAAGCAAGATGAGAAGCAAGAGTGGTTAATTGATTCCCTCTTATGGGTGACAAGGCCTGGACAGGTGGACTCCAGTTCCTTTGATCAGGATGAGGCAAAGTAGCAGTCAGATGGTGTAAAACTGGATCAGACTGTCAGAGGGAAATGGAGCAGAGAGGAGACTGTATTTTGGAGCAGTGAGGCCAGAGAGCAAGCTGGAATTAGTCCTTTACAGTATCTGGAGTTTGACTCATGTGCTCAGAGTTGGCACACAACCGCTGCTCGTAGTCCTGTTCACATGCGCTCGCAGAGGCGAGGCAGATAAGATCCTCTCCTGTTGAATCATTCTGTAGACACACTCATCCAGTCATACACACAACCAAGATAAGATTCTCTTAATGTGAGCGAATTGGCACAGGTCCGAGGGTCGAACATGGGTGACTGTGTTCCTGATAGACAGTTTAAAGGCAAATCCTCTAAGATGATCTGGAGGATTTTTGAGCCGTAATCCTTTTAAATTGTGTCCAGTAAGGTTTTCATCTCCGTGCAGCTTTCCGCATGCAGCAAACACGTCGAGCTGACGGCTTTGCTTTGTTTTGCCATTTGCTTACATTCCTATCACTCCTCATCTCCCTTCATGAGTGAATGACTCTGCATATGGGAGGATATGTGTGTGTGTGTGTGGGGGGGGGGGGGGGGATGTTCTTCCATCTCTGCTTAAAAAATGGAGAGTCCAGCAGGGTGAACTTGGCTCTCCTATCCTTTCCACAGCACTTCTTCATGTGCAATTACATTCCTCCTCTAATAGAGAACAGAACTCTCCCCAAATCCAGTCACAATAAAGAGCTACTGTTCCCTCACTGTGTGGACTTACATGTGTGTGTGGCCACAACTGCCTCTTATCCCTGAGTATTTCCACTCATCTTGTCATTTAGGGTGATATCAGATGGGAAGTTGATTACAGATTGATTGGGCTAATAAGTCATGGACCAGCCTAAGGTCCTGTTTTGAGAGTCTGACAGAGATGAGACCGAGAACAATGAGAATGTTGTCCAACATGTGAGTACCTGGGCTCTCCACAAGACTGTGGGAACCTCACCGAGCACTTCAGCTGCTCCACTAGCGTCTTTATGGGTGATTACATTATCTGTAGCTTTTGCCAGTGTTCTTAATGTATAAAATGAAAGTGTAAAATCTAGTGAAAGGCAAAATATTGTACACTGCTCAAAAAGAGGATCACTTTTTAATCAGAGTATAGAATTAAGTCATCAAGACATTGATCTGGATAGTTAAGTAGCAGAGGAGGCTGCTAATCAGTTTGAGCTGCTTTGGTGTTAATGAGATTAACAGCAGGTGGATGAGAGGTGCAACAATAAGTCAACCCCCCAAAAACAGGAATGGTTTTACAGGTGGAGGCCACTGACATGTTTCCCTCCTCATCTTTTCTGACTGTTTTTTCACTAATTTTGCATTTGGCTAGGGTCAGTGTCACTGCTGGTAACATGAGGCAATATCTGCACCCTACAGAAGTTGCGCAGGTAGTCCAACTCCTCCAGGATGGCGTATCAATACGCACCATTGCCAGAAGGTTTGCTGTGTCTCCCAGCACAATCTCAAGAGTTACTCTAGGAGAGCTGGACAGGGCCGTACGAGGGCCTTAACCCATCAGCAGGACCGGTATCTGCTCCTTTGTGCGAGGAGGGACATGATGAGCACTTCCAGAGCTACAAAATGACTTCAGCAGACAACTAGTGCGAATGTGTCTGACCAAACAATCAGAAACGGTCTTCATGAGGGTGGCCGGAGGGCCCAACGTTCTCTGGTGGGCTCTGTGCTCACCGCCGGCACCGTGGAGCCTGATTGGCATTTACCACAGAATACCAGAATTGGCAGGTTCACCACTTTTCACTAATGAGAGCTGGTTTACCCTGAGCACGTTATGTGAAATGGTCTGGAGAAGCCGTGGAGAACGTTTTTCTGTCTGTGACATTGTTCATCATGACTCGTTTGGTGGTGTGTCTGTGATGGTCTGGGGAGGCATATCCATGGAGGGATCCATAGACCTCTACAGGCTAGGCAGCGCACCCTGACTGCCATTATGCCATACCCAGATCTGATGTGTTTTCAGAGTGTTTCTTTAATTTTTTTTGAGCAGTGCATTTCTGACTCTAACAGACCAGATAATTAGTCAAATAAAATGATCCTGCCTGCCGTGATGAAATTTGAGGATGACTGCTGGGAAAGTCACTATAGAGTAAAAATAGTACAGCTACCTGCGTGCAACCAGGAAAAATATATGATTACTGAGTGATTGCACTGTTTTGTTTTGTTTTGTGTTGGTTTTTTTTTTGTTTGTTTGTTTTTTTGCTGTCAGGGATAGATAGAAAGTAGCTGCAGCGACCAACTTGCACCCAACACTGCTGGTTGCAAGGCAGTTGCAATGGTAGGCAACCTGTTTCTGCCTATCTCCGCCTGACTGCAATCACTCTCAGATTGCCATAAGTTTGCAATTAAGCACCATTTAATTTCTAAATGCAGACAAATTGTCAAGATGTTGTAGGTAATCTACTGTAAATTGCACTAAATTTAATACCAAAAGCATGTCTTATTTTGCACCCGATGTGTGTGTGATAATTGCTTCAAGGAGTGTTCATTTATTTGGAATGAGAGGGGAAAATGTTATCAGAGCGAGTGTATAATTGGCTCCACTGGATTGCTCAAAGCTGTGAGCGCACTGCCAAAACTTTGGCTGTGTCCTGACACTCTTTACTCGGTGCTCACTGAGTGTTAGAGCCAAGCCCCACATATTCCTGCTTCACAATAATACTTCCATTGAGACAGAATTGAACAGAACTTAACAGAGGATGCTTTGAATGACCCAGGATACATCTTGTTTTCTTTTGTGAGCTTCAGGCTTTCAGTCACATTTCTACATTTCTATTGGTACACAATGAAGACATCTCTGCACGTCTGCAGTGTGCGCAACACAGCAGCATTCATGTTTCTTTCTTTCTGTTATGTCCCTCGATAAGCGATATTACACAACATATGTATGTCAAAATGCAGCTATTAATGGGACTGTGTTAGCTTGTTGGATTAATGTCTGAATGCTACAGTGTGTTAGGGTTATGGTTAATTAAATTAATACAGTACATGCAATATTCCCCGTCTCATGCTTTCCTCTTCAAATACTTGCAATCGAACACAACCAGACAAACGGTTTAACATCCCAGAATGAAATCGCCCGTGTACTCAGGACTCTTTGGGAAGCTGTGCCACTTAACTTCAATATTTAACATGAAATTAATGTCAAAATGAAACGCCACAAAATACTGTCAGTTTAAAGAAAGAATTAATATTACACTATAGTAGATTCCTAAGAAAACAATCTTCTTTTTTTTTTCGGCTGCTGCACACCACTCTTTTTTTTTTCTTTCTTATCCCACATTTCCAAACAGGGAAGGACACATCATGTTCCATTTACTGAGATCAACAGCAGACTTTCAGAGTTTGAGAGTTAATAAACACGTGAAAATGACTTGGCTCTGTAACATACAGCAGCATGGACCACAAGTTCTAACTGCGAATGAAGGGCGGTCAGATTAGCCTTTTGTCTCAGGAGTGTGGCTGCTGTTCTCCATCGGCCCATCGCGGCCGCTGCACCATCAGTTGAAAAGCACAAACCGCGTGCATAACTTTTCTTTTGAAACACCCTCATAGGTGCGGAACTGTGGGGTGTGAGACGGCAGCCCTGGTGCATAACTCCAATTCAGTTTCACGCAGAAAAACCAGACGGATGAGCGCATTTAGGCATGTAGCTCAGTAACAGTGTCTTTGTTAACGCACAGATTTGTGTTCTTCTACACGTCGTACATATCAGCTGTTACGCAGAGATGTCAGGTTTACATGAAGGAATAGTTTATAATAAAGCAACTCTGGGTAAATCCTGTGCTCCACCTGAGTCTCAGTTCTCAGGACCACACCTTTCTATCGTAGATACATACATTTGTCTTCCTCTTATTTATCTGAACTGTCGCGCTGCTCTCAGAGAGTAACACATGCATAAAGTGGATTACTCGCACCCTCATTTTTGAGCCACAAATTTGCGCTGCTCCTGGTGGAATGGTGGTCCTTAATGAAATGAACTAGCTGCGTGTTTTTTTTTCTCTTAATTTCTAAATGATAAATTTGCCCTGTGTAGCTGTGGCCCAGTCAGCAGCTCAGAGAGTTGCGCTTGATGTGTGGACTCGGTCAGCTGGTGGCAAGTCCGCCCTTGGCTCCGGTACAGCGCTGCACGTTTGATGTAGACGGCAACATATTTGCAACAGATTTGAAATTTATCACAGTTAATCACTGTATTATTGCAAACAGATTGCATGCAAGTGCCAGCTCGACCCTGTTCAGTCGAAAACTGATACTGTTTCCATCTTATTGCTGCTTTATCCCCATTTTATCACCGTCCGTGCACCAAAGTCAGTTTGAAGACGGCAGTCGGCTGCGAGTGGCCTCAGACCTGATCCCCGTGACCATTTCAAAAGTGAGGTTGATTACACGTGGTCGCAATAAATTTGGTCAAAGAAAAATTCTGACAAATAGCTGAAATCAACAAACACAACATCAGCTGCTGTTAATGTTTTCTTAAATCTCTATTAGATAATAGATAAAACCTCTCAGAAACGATGGCCTGTGACGCCTCCCTTATTTGGTGTAAGATTGGTTCTGCCAGTGTTCAAGTGTGAGACTGAAGGTGGGGTCAGCATCCGTGTCCCAGCTAGCATTGTTATGACCTTTGTAGATTGGATAATTCCAATCAAGTGAAGCCCCACAAGGAGTTTTCTGGGGCACAGGTAACCCATTCCCACTGAACACAAAGTATTCAGTGGGAATGGGTAATACAGTGAGTGGATGTATTCTGATGGATTAAAAATTTTAAATATGTTTTAGGTTTCCAGAGAATGAATAGTATTCACTATGATAATCTTCAGACTGTACTTCTGGCACCACTTAAAGGGTCAAAATACGGTTCTGAGTGAAATGTGTCCAAAAAAGCCCTAACCCTGCTAACATGCTAAACACAGTAACACATTTTATTTATATTTTACTTATATATTTGTTTGTTTTTTAATATTTTGACTAGAATTAGACTTAACATAATTAAATTAAAATGTATAAAAGCCTCAGCTAACAGAGCTGTTTTGCGTAGGCTGTTGTAGAACAGAGAAAACTATTCACTTGCTCACCTCTCCTTTTGTTCAGGAGTTGTTGTTTTTTTTGCATAAGCCCAAACTTGTCCCGCCACTTTTTCGCCTTCTCTTCCAAGTAAGGAAGTCCCGTTGATCCTTACCATCCGGAGGGCAGGCGTTGGAGGATGCTTTCTCTATTAGCTTGTTTGTTTTTCATCTGACAGCAGGCTCGCCACAGAATGTGCTGCCTCATTCCTCTGGATGCCACGCACTGGGTTTCAACAATAAATGCTTTATGCACATCCCCCCACTATTACCTGAACTGCACATCCCTTCTCTCTAGAACAAAGCAGTCAGTCATGACTCGGTCAAATAATCATTATGGCTCTTTAAGTACATGTGTGGAGAGGTGGAACTGGCATAGTTGAGGAATGTACTTCAATAAAGCTGCCTTTGAATGCCTGCTGAGGAAATGTCATAACAGCAGGTAAAAAAAAAAATAGACATGGATAGACAGGAAAAATTAGTTTTGCAGCTGCCGGTGCACCTGATGGCTGAGCAGAGGGGTTTTTCCACTCACAGGGAAATGGACCATAGTGTGCTTTTACCCTAAAGTCACAAAGTACTGCTGTAAACCACAGTTTGTTGTTATATCCAAACTTGCAATGTTGTATCCAGATTAAGTGTTATCCTACTGTAGTTTGTCTAAATAACAAAAAACCCACTTAGAAGTATAATTTCTTTTTTTAAAATTGAAGATCAAAAGCCTAACCTAAAAAATGAATTTACAGCTAGCATCTAGTGTCAGCGCTGTGAAGTTCTATTGTTATCTAAAACCTATTAAAAACACATAAAACAGTCATACTGTTGGACTGGGTGGTATTTTTCTTCATTACAGAGAACGTGACCTGTGTAGTTTGTTCAGAAACAACTCGGCGTTGGCATTTTCAATCTCTGTAGGGTTTGCTTTGTTAGGCAGGCGTTGCTGTTCTTTATGTGTTTTTAATAGTTGTTGGAGTGCAGGTTTGGAGCTTTATGGCACATGGGCATGTGCTATAATAAAAGAGTAATATGATGTCGGGCTTTTTCTTTAAAGCCCCGTGTGGATTTGAAAAAGAAATCTGACTTTGCAGACTCCAAATGTTAAGATCAAAATGGGCCAAAAGGCTGAAGGCAATGCACGCGCAGCTAGGGCCGTAATTTGTTGGACAAAGGCACAATTCTGGCTCTGCGCACCACCACAGTGGATTTCAAATCAAATAATCAAGATGTGATTGAAGTGCAGACTTTCACTTTAATTCAAAGGATTTTACAAATATTCTCCATTAATGTTTAGGAATTACAGTCCCCCGTTTTAATTGGACGAACTAAAATAATTTTAAATATAAGGATTGTTTTTAATACTTGGATGAAAATTCTTTGCAGATTTTGGCTGTGCTGCCTCCTCAGCAGTGTTACTGACTTTGTTAGATGTTATGAGATTTTGTTGTGTTTTCTTTTAACCATTGAAATAATTCTTTTGTGGTGCACTTTTATTTGCCTTCTATGATCTTTCCGGCCTTTTGGTGTTGTCGAGCTGGCCGGGGATTTCGTTCTTTTTAAGAATGTGCCTGACATTGTCGATTTGGCCACTCTTTTTTTAATTACAGCTGAAAGTCTGCACTTCACCCGCCGCATCGGTTTCACCAGTATTATATACTTTCTCTACATGCTTTAATACAGATCTAATGCAGTGGTTCTTACCCTGTTGAACTCTATTTTTGGTGTCTGTGAGTGACAGACTGTGGACAGAGGAGGGTTGTCAGCCTGACAGACCACCATCACACAACACTGCCAACCCCCCCAACTAACCCACTACTTACACACTGCCAGAACAGGCACCCTCTTCAATTACAGGCTACAACAACAAACCATACCAGCATCACCCCCCTTGTCAACTGCCATATAATTCACACAGTTCTGCAAACACACATCAAGACTAATATTTGACTGCTGCAATGGAATTGAAATTGGAAACAACTTTGCCCTGCTGCAGCTGATATATCGATGCAGTCGGTTAACATGCCTTACACTGAGAAAAGTGTAGTGTCTGTATAAAATCATTACAACTGGAGATTCATTCATATGTAGTAGACTCACACACAGTCATAGAGAAACAGCTCATGAATATTGAACAGGTTTTGAGCGTTCCAACTGAACGAGTACCTCTCTGGGTACTGCCTGTCATTGTTGAATAATTGATCTTCCTCCTTGCAGTCTCCATTTGTCTAAGTGAACAGTTGTGCTTCCCTGTACCTCTCCAAGAGGGGAACCCTTTAATATCTATTGCCAGACAGTCCTGAAATAAGTTTTACTTGTTACGGGGTTAATGTCGGATTTGAATTAAATGGCAACTTGAATATCAACATGTTATATCTTTGTTAACAGGTATGAGATCAAGTACGACAAGGAGGACTATGTGCTGAGAGTGAAGAAGGCTTCCGTTAATGACGAGGGCACGTTCACCTGTGTCGCAGAAAATCGTGTGGGCAAGCTGGAGGCCTCCGCCACCCTCACAGTCAGAGGTATGAAACAGATTTATTACATTAAACAGCGATTAACAATACACAGAGAAATCATGACCTGTCGAGAGAATTGTTCTCATACACCAATATGAAGTTTTGGAGTGGTAGCTCACTCCTTATTGTCCCCATTACACAAATGGAAATGCGGAGCGCTGAGTACCATCGCCAAGAGAGATGTGGACAGTCTATGAATCTGTTTAATTATTTACATTTCCGAGCGCCGCGTCGACACACTCTGCCACCCTTCCCCTGTTGTGGTGGCCTGCAAGCCACACACACACACCTCCATGCTGCAACCACCCAGTCAGCAAAGCCATTTCACAGATTACTGGTGCACACCACACCTGGGGTTTGCAAGGTTAATAAAATCATTCTAACCATATTTTTTTTTCTATTTTCGCCGCTCTTCTTCCCGTTAAAGTCGAGCGTTTAACGTCTCTGTGGAGTGCTTTACGGCGACACAGAGGACCAGGAGGAGGTAAAACAAGGTCTTGGTTGACTGCTTGTTTTACCTTTTCGGAAGCCAGATTTGTGAGAATACCACCTCATTTTTTAAATTTTTTTACATCACCATGAGAACCCATACAGTAACACAGAGGAACACTGGGAACAACTACCTGTGCCAGTTCACCTGTGGGGTCTTCTATGTGTGGAGACTTTCAGGTCTTTTTTTTTTTTTTTTGGCTCTCTTTCTTCCTCTTCCCTTTTTGGGCTCTGTTCATCAGCAATTATGGGAAATACATCGTTGCCTCGCTATTACAAACATACACCACTCATAGAATTGTAGATTTCATTATTGCAGAGAAGGTCCAGCAGTGTATTTGTCCCTGAGGAGCAATAATGACTGCCCACACAGAGATTTGGACACAATTTAAGACTTTTGACTACCAGTGGGTGTTCACACCAGACTGCCTCGCTCATTCAGGGGTCTGAGAAACAGATGATGTGAGCTCATCAGCAAAACTGTTCAGTGGACAAAAGCTGCTGGATCCTCTCTTTGTAATGCTTACACTGTGCCAGAAGTGTGTTTGCCCCGACACAACATGCCATTCATTCTGATTTTGATTTCCTTCTTATTTTATTATGTTCTGTTCCTTTTCTTTTGTTTTGTTTTTTGTTTTATGTTTGTGTGTCTGTGTCTTAATTGTTTCTTTTGTGTATCCACTCCACCATTGTTGTGTCTCCAGCTCGCCCTGTGGGTAAGTACCCATCCTTCTGATTTGATCCCATCCTGCATGCCGTCCTCATACACCCTATTGCATTTTACTGCTTGACGATCAGTAACCATCGCTTTAACATTCCTGTATGTGACTAACACAGTCGCTGCACCGGTTGTCATTTCTTTCAGTTATTCTTTATAAATCAAATTTGTAATCTTTGCGCATTTTAGAGCTCTGTCTCTTCTTGTTAACGGGCTGTGGTACATACATATGTGGTTCTCCAGGCTGTGTTCTTCAGCACATTCTGTTTAAAATAATTAAATAAATGATGCATTCGAGTGACGATTCTCAGGTTTAATTTCAGACTGCAAACAATGAGAGGTAGCGATGCAGTTTAGGGGTTCAGAAGCGATTAGAAAGAGACACACGAAAATGTGCAGCACAAAAATGTTTTGTGTTTTGTACAATTTGACGGCCTGAAGTTTTTGGTCGATAGAAATCCTTTGATGCTTTGCATCTTTGCTGGAAATTCTTTCCCATGGCTGTGAGTCTTTCAGTGTTCACTCTAAACGTTGCCAACAGACATGACGAATGTGGCAGATGTTTCAAAATTGCAGCACAGATTTATTATTATAGCTTAAGCTTTGTGTTACCAGTGTAATTCTTTAGATTCTGGACTCTATTCTTTACAATGATTGAGCGGGCTAACAGTGTAATTGACTCAGACATTGTCATCTCATATGGTCCAGAATGTGTTTGACTTGCAAGTCTTGAGGCCATCTGTGGATTTTTGGATCACAGAGCTGAGATCTGTTTAGTTTTGACCAGCTTCGTTCCTCCTGAGCCCTGCAAAAACCGATCTGAGAATGCCATTTTATTTCTCTGGATTGGAGTAGGTCAGCAGAAAACCACATTTGACACACTTCATATGTGAGATTGTTAGCGGGAGTAAGTGAAAATTGGCATCTTGAGAGAAATACGTGCTTTTGAGAGCAGAAATAGGAGGAATGCAATAATGAGAAATATGCAGGAGGAGAAAGAAAAGAAAAGAATGGCAGAAGTGTGTGTGTGTGTCAAGACAAGCTTGACTAGCAGGGAAAAAAAACAGACACTGCCTCAATGGCAGGACTTTGGTTGGCAAAACAGCAGTGGCTGTTCTGTGATTGTCAAACTGTCAGCTTCCACGAAGATGGAGGAAATTACACATTCACTCTGCCTGTGGGAAGAGACAGTAATTGCTGTCAACTTTTGAATAAAATATGATTGAATGTGGGATTTTAAAGGAGGAAGAAGTGTTTGTGCTTGAGTGTGCTGAATGGATCTCTGTCTCTTTGTCCATTTGTTCTTTTCACCCTGACTGCTGTCTTATGCTGAGCCCTCTCCAAGCCAGGCAGATGTGACTTGTCATGAATTAAATATGGGCCCCTGATCATGTGTTTCCTTAGGAGGGAACAGGAAGGAGCTTCTCAAATGTCATTAAGGGTCTCTGAATAAAAAACAGGGCCAATGTGTGTGTGTTAGCGCTGAGCCAAGCTTTGAAACTGTCACACACTGACTTCCCCTTGATTTGTCTAAAGTTTTGATCTGTGCTTCTCAGTTGGCCCCTGTCTACTTTTAGGTCATTCCCAGTCATGTTCCCTATGACTATTTTTATTCAAATATAATTTAAAGAGAGAAAGAAGGATGAAAGTTGTGGAACTCATAGAAAACCAGGAAAGACTTAAGCAAAACATATTTGATTATATTGCAGCTTTAAGATTGGATGTTGTGTTTTTTGTCACCTATCAGTGGATCAAACAGTTCAGTACACTTCCTCAGCAGGAAACAATTGTAAGCATAAAAATTTCAGGCCTGTTTAACATGACTTTAAATCATAAATACTGGGGGAAAAAATGTCTGCAAAATACAGTAAAGGGAAAGGAGGAGTCACAAATGAAACAAGGCTGTGTAGTACAGTGATAGGAGGCGTCCTGTAAGGTGTGAACCCATATTTTAGTGAGTTGTTAATAATGCAGTGCGTGGTATGGAACAGAGCGGAGAACGAGAGGGAGGGAGCTAAGACCTTGCCAGAGCAGGATTTAAGAGCTCTGTATCAGGCCCAGCATTGTGAGAGCCACAAGATATCCAAGCAGCAGAAGGCCAAACGGCAAAGCAGTAAATCTGTTGCCATCTGTACCATTCCCAACTGTGTGTGTATCTTTGACAAATACACACGCCCAAAAAGGGATTACATGACGAAACCAGCCAAATGGGAAGAGTTTGGCCTTACTGGAACCAGCTGGCTTATCAGTGAAAGGACTTAGAAGAAATCAATAGAAACAGAAAGGGTGCAAGATGTTGCATTGCAACAATTCAGATTTCTTGTCATAGAATTGTGCAGAAATCCATAGAAGTCTTGGTGTTTCTCATTTTGTTTCTTAAAAGAAAATGGTCCCTCTAATCCACCGTCTGCGTTTATTTGATGCTATGGCGGTGACTCGGGGTCCTTAAGCTGTTGACTTTCATTATCTCTGCGGGAACCATGTTTCTCTTGTAAGAGTTTTTGATTCCTGTCTTGGCAAACACGGCTCTCGTCCACATGGCCCTCAATGACTTTCATTGAAGAAACAATTAAAGGCCTTGGTTCAGGCAGTAAATTGCTTCAGGGCGATTCAGAAAATTCAAGTGTTATCTTGCAGTCGCAATGACGATCGTCTTATCAAATGATAGATTATTAAGTTTGGATAATAAAATTGTTCATGGGTAAGGACACATGCTACATTCCTCTATTATGCCAGCTATGCGCTTGGATTTCTTCAGTTTGTGCTTGTTAAATTTCCCGTTGAAAACCATTTAAAAAGTGTCTGAAAGAAAGTTTGAAGTCTGCTGTCAAGGAACGGTCAGAGAGCAAAGAAGGGCAGCACTGCACGCCAATAGAACTTGTATCCAGTCTCTAATCTTCTCCCTCTTTGCTATTGACCTGCATCTGTCAAGCTGTCACTCAGAAATTTCTCACTCTGTCCGTCTGGCTGCTGATAAACTTGTGACTGTTAACTGAGAAAGCTTCACAGTGCGATGTCGAACTTTGATAGCTTTTTCAAGTGTTAGCGTGTTGTGTGGTAAACACTGACGTAGTCCTTTCTTTCTCTCACTCACGTTTGATACAGCTTAGATCACAAGTTGTATCAAGCCGCTTCCGATCTTGACTTTTATATGTGATGCGTTCTGATGCAGAGTGAACCCTACATATGGAAAGTCGGACACAGTTAACCCCGTCGATCACTGTTGGAGTCGTGGATGTTTCCGGGGCATGGGTATGCCTATGTGTTGTCTCAGATCGAAATGCCGTTGCGACTGAGACGCTTCCCCGTGTGAATGCCACAGTGACTGTCATTCATTCAGCTTCAGTCTCACCTGGATGAATGGCCGGCCTGGTTACCATGGCAGTGAGAGTCATGATAGTCACCGGTGTTCTTCCTCCGTTCAGAGCAACAAACAGATATGATGCTGCATGGAAGCTCTATACGACACTCCCATTTTGATTTGTGTTATACTGCTTGTTTTTGCTTGAAGTCCTTAAACCTTCGTGTTTGGCTTCGCTGTACGCAACCCGTCCTCTAACACTGCTGCTCTGGCCCTTTGACTTCAGCTCCTCCCCAGTTTGTCATCCGTCCGAGGGACCAAATCGTGTCACAAGGCCGCACTGCTACCTTCCCGTGTGAAACCAAAGGAAATCCTCAGCCTGCTGTCTTCTGGCAGAAGGAGGGAAGTCAGGTAAGAGAACAGTCTCATTTGATTTGGTGTGAAGAATGCATGTTAATGGATTTCTTGCATGTGAAAACATAGTGCTCTCTTAGTAGGCAGGATTTATTGTCTACAGTGTATCTACCATTATCAGCACTCAGTAAAGTTTCGATTCTACCAACTGTATGCACCGTTGTGGTCTTTTGATTCCCCTGCGTTGTGCGGGGACACACACAGCACTTCTACACTATCTGCGATCAGTATCTTTACCACAGACACATAGATACACCTTTGTTCTCAGGAGCAGCCAAACGAAAGTGTGCCTGGCAAAGTGCTAATTGGTTTTCTGTGACCCTGAACTGATAAGAACGATCCTATCCCTCACTCGAGCAGATAACTCATTCAAATACCTGGGTGTCCTCACAACGGTCAACAACGGTGCCAATTAGGAGCCTGTTGGGGCTTGTAGATGAGCCAGAGATATGATTCAGCTCTCGCTAAGGTTGAAACACGCTCACGCATTGCCTGCGGGCCAACAATTAGATCAGAGTTTTCTGAAAACAGTGAACAGAAGTGAGACACATGCTTACAACTTCACATAGGTATGATACTCAAAAAAAACAACATGTGACCTAAAGCGCCGTGAGTCAGAATATTGAGTAAAACTTACATCCGGCACATTGGCGTTAAAAATTGAGGCTTTTGAAATGACTGTTCATCCTTGCCATCTCTGCACTTGTTGGCACTTGTCCTTGTTTATTAATGCTTTATATACCTTATTCTTACCGAAGTATAAAAGATGTGAAGGCATTTGTTGAGAGAAGAAGTTACATAAAGTACAGTAATTAAATAACATTTCTTCCACTTGAACATGTCTCATGTTCTGTATTTCTAATATAAAGAAATAAAACTGTGCAATTTGTTCCATTTAAGTGCTTAGTTGTAATTAAATCCAGCTGTTTTTGCTGGTTCCCTCTGGGGATTATAAGGAAAAACAGTACAGAAAAGAAAGAGCTGGGACAAGGTGGCAACTAGTCAGAAAGTCATTAGTCCTGTGTATTTGCGACATTGATGATTTCTTCCTTTGTAAATTGAGATTGCATTATATTGAGTAAAGTTCAATTTATATGAGGTGGTCTCCTTTAAAAAAAAAAAATACATAAAAAAATCTCAAAACCACTGTGGAATTGAAGCAGAGAGGAAAGTAGTCATGAAGCCAACAAGAGCAAAAGTCTCCTTCCTAAGAGAGTGGAGCCGCTGGCTTGGCCCAGGAATAAGTATGAAACCAAATCATCAAACATGTTTTGCAGTTCATGAAGTTGGTTCACAGAGTCAAAGATTGCATTGTTCATACAGTGATTACTCTAATAGTCGGATGTGTTTGCATGTGAGTGTGCGCGGTATATGTGTGGATTCGATGGTGATGGATGTCTGAGCATTTTTGTAATTCTTCCAGGTTGAACTGGCTCCATGTTCTCACTAATTGACTGTTTGTTCCATTTCCTGCAGAATTTGCTCTTTCCCAACCAACCCCAGCAGCCCAACAATCGCTTTTCGGTGTCGCCCAGCGGAGCCCTGACCATCTCATCTGTGCAGCGGGCAGATGCTGGCTACTATATTTGCCAGGCCCTAACCGTTGCAGGCAGCATCCTCGCCAAGGCTCAACTGGAGGTCACAGATGGTGAGGAAAAACTGACGTGCAACTTCTGCCATGCCAGCACACTGCTACACACTAACACATTGCTTGATACCGTTGCAAATGCGGTGAGGCAGGTGAACCGTCACCAACCAAATTATTTATAGTGACACTGATGGCATCTGACTTTAGTTTGTCAGGGTTTGACTGCAACACCAGTGTTGCCTTGTAAAGTGCAAGTAGGAATTTGGCCTTCAGGGCCTTTGAACGTACACAGCAGGTGGACAAGTGCAAATTAATTTTTTAGACGTTCCAAGTGCAAAGAAAATTCAGCTTTCCTTTAAAGGTACAGTCAGTAATTTATTTTAGGTTATTTAACTGAAAAAAAAATATATTGTACTCATAAATATACATAGATTAATGTGTAATTAAGTCTTCCAACACACTGGTGCATTCTTATAGACTTAATGAATCCATTAAAAATACATAGGATCAGGCACCGGTTTGTGGAAGCCACAGTGGCCAGGAAGGATCTCCCGTCCAACTAATTGCGTTTTTACATATGTGGCTAGAGACCAGCCACAATTTTGTAGGTGTTAGCCAGCTGAGGAGGGACAGACTCAAGGATCATACCTATGTTTTATTGTCAGAGAAGGGATCCCCTTTACCAAAGAAGCAAAAACACGAAGGAAAGAGACAACGCATCTGGCATCTCCGGACAGATGACAAAAGCCAGCTAAGACAACAACAGCTGGTTATAAGCTAACGTTATGCCAGCTAATGTTAGGCTCGAGTGTCCTAAAAATCCCACTTTTGCTCTGATAAACAGTTATGAGCTAAGTTTATCGACTAAGCGTCAGAGTCCAACAGTGTTACATCCCCTTCAAAGACAGTTTCACCAATGCCGGCTAACGGCAGCTAACAACGTCAGAAACAGCAGCGCTTACCGACAGAAAAGTTCAGCAGATCCTCAGTAACCCACCTCAGTGTCACTGTCATCAGTCAGAGGTTTCAGCTTCACTGACTCATTGACCCACATTGATCAATGAGTCCTTTCACAAAGGTTTACAGCCTCTTGCAGAGCAAATAAAGGTGGAGGCTTCTCACAGCTGAGGTAAGCAGTAGACTTACAGCCTTCCACAGACAGATCCAGATCTGGTCCAAACAGTAGTAGAAACATGCCGGACGGCTACGGCCGTTACGGGGTACAGTCTAAATTTAATGTTTAATGTCTCTTGCTGGACTAAAACGATTTTGTCCTATAGCAGCCACCGTAGCTAGGATTATACATTTGAATTGGTAGGGCTAAGAAAACAGAACTGTTGACTGCAATCTGCAATCTACTGACATCTAGTGGTGAGAATTTTACACACTGTAACTTTAAGAAATGACAGTTACTGTGTTTTTGTTCTATCCTCTTTGGTTTTTTTTTTTGGTTTTTTTTTGTTACTGATGCAATTTAATTAAAAATGCCCTTGAGTTTATTTAATGGTCAGCGCTTTGGTGAATGAGTGAGGCACATGTATGTGTGTGAGGGAGGGAGCAGGAGAAAAGGAGTGAGAGAGTGACAGTAGCTTTCTGTGGAGTGAGTTATTTTGTCCTGCTCGGCGCGGGAGCATCTAATCTGCTCAGCTGTTGTGATGGCAAGATAGACGGCTATCCATGTGTCTGCTGAAGTACCTGCTAGCAGAAAGATTAAAAGCACCACATGAGCACTTTTTTTCCCGTGCTGTTTTTGGAATATAGGTACAAAATTGGAATGTCCTTTAAATTCCTGCTGTAATGCATCTTCACTTTTTAGTTACGCTGCATTTTTAGTTTTATTTTTTTCAGGAAATAGAACTGAGCTCAAGCTCTTTTGGATACAGTACACCTCAACAATGAAAATTATTTACTTAAAGCAAAGATTTTGTACACATGACAAAACAAGTACGACAGTCACAAGTACTAGAACTCTGATAAGGCTTTAAATCCTCTCTGACTGTGAATCCTCTAAAAACATTGAAAATCTGAGTAACTATGAAGGCAGATACAGGTATGCTTTTTGGATGTTAGTGATACTATTCCAGCTCACAGTGGTTATTACCAGAGCCTAATGGCACTCTAGTGGACAGGTAGTTGCAACATAACTCAAATTAGACATAATGGTGAATTTTATACTGTTTCTCGTGCGTTAGTTATACAGGAGGAACACTCTTTGGTAAACAAATCCAATTTGAAGTGAAATTTCTAATATTTTTACAGTTGATGAAAGTATTTAAACGCTATCAGGCTTTTATTGTTGCTAAGATGTGCTATAGATGGCATGTTAGCAAAACGAAGCAAAAGGAGGAAAGAGTGTGGGGGGGGGGGGGGGTGTCAGGGTGAGGTCATGGCCACACCTGCTGCAGTCTTCATGTGATTTACTGCCCGGAGTCCCGCCAGCAGTCTGTGGAGTTCAAGGAGATCTGTAATGAGAAATTCCTGATCCAGAGACCCAAGGCCTTAGTTGAGCTTTGCCTCCTCCCTTTGTCACTCCCACACGCCATGAACACATAATTTAAATCCATCGAAACCTTCGACCAAGCCACACTTTCTGTTTGCTCTCTTTCTTTTCATACAGTAGCGTACCTTGTTAAGTAAAGAATGCATTAGAGTGGGGGAATCAGCTTTAAACATCTTTTAACAAACATGAATGCACATTATAATTTAATCTATCTTATCTGTGACGAACTATCCTATAGTCTGTCACAGATAAGACAAAGTGTAGCTTAGCGAGTTCCTGGCTAAAAGCAGGTGCTTTGAATCCTCTCTTGGCTGGATTTCATCTTTACATTATTACTTTTGATTCATGTGATCACATTTGCCCTACTTACTGATTATAAAGGGCTAGAAAACAAATAACTGGAATTCATGGTGTATATTTGGCTGGTGGTTAATATATCAAGTTTCTCTCTGCCTTCTTGACCCCAGGTACCAGAGAATAATCTGGAATCACTTCCTTTTGTCAGATGTAACTATGAGACAGAAAATAGGGCTGGAAGTGAGGTGTGATAATGTGCTGAAAGGTTACTGAGGTACTTGGTAATTACCCCCTGCAGGTCTGACATCATTAATCCATACTTTCTAATTAATGTAGGTTCTGTGATGCCAGGGGGACTCCACATTATTCAACTCTAAATATATAAACTGTCTGTGTGCTGCAGTGCTAAATTTCTCAGAGGTCGCCTCTGACATATCCCCTATTTTACAGATGTTACCCAAAGGCTTTTATGGCACATTAAAACAAATGAATTTGCTCATATAAATGGAATTCATCAAAGTGTTAGCATTTAAAGTGAAACTGGATTTAAAAAAAAAAAAAAAAAAAAAAAAGAAGATTGTTTTCTCTGATTATTTGATATAAAGAGTTCAGTTTCCGTACTTTCTGAAATTCACCTTTTATTGTGCCCCACACTGCACATAATGAAGTATTTATCTGAACCACACTGAGTCAATTGGCAAGTGTCTCACCGCCAAACTGTACCACAGAGTCTAGAGTAGTGTATAAAAATAAAGCTACCCAGGCAGTAACTGGAAACCGCTTAGCATCCCTCTGCCACATCAATGAAAGAAGAAAACACTACTCAGCTTTTCTTTCCTGGAAATACAGGAATCATTGTTCTGTGGCACAATTACAAGACCTGCAGAGAAAATAGTCTACTTTATGATAGATACCAACATCCGCCCCCCGCCTGTGTGTTTTATGACCGGTGTCATCACTCAGTTTATTTTATAGTCAGGCACATTATATGAACGTCGTCATTCATCTGAGCTTCAGAATATGGATAGGATTCACATTTTCCTCGTGGTTTCACAGTGCTCACAGACAGACCTCCGCCTATTATTCGCCAAGGCCCGTCCAATCAGACCCTCGGCGTGGACAGTGTGGCGCTACTGAAGTGTCAGGCTTCAGGAGATCCTATCCCCTCCATCAGCTGGCTGAAGGATGGGGTCAGTCTACTAGGAAAGGACCCCCGCATGTCCCTGCAGGAGCTGGGCAGTCTGCAGATCAAAAACGTCAAGGTAAAGGATGTCAGTGAGCAGCTACTGCTACTAACTGCTACTGTGTGTGCTGGCTGTGTAACAGAGCCTGATGCTAGGCTTAATATAAGATGTCTGTGCAGTTATTTGCGGCCATGTGGTCATGCTTGCAAGATTGTAGGATAGAAGGTTTCTCCAGTGGGCATACAAGGAGTACCAAACTGCCCTAAAGAGATTATTTTTTTAACCTGGGTGATTGTATCACTTAGTGGCATGGCAGCTCCGTTTGAGTTCTGCTGTGCAGGACTGGATGGAATCCAGCTGCAGGTCAGAATATACACACACACACACGTATACACACGTAAATGTAGAAAGTAGATTAAATTTAAAAGGCTCGCATCTTCCTTTCTGCACTCTGTGGCCTCAGTGGAATACCTATTACGCTTGACAAAACCGGCGACCACTGACATGTTATTTAATAAATGGAAGGAAGGCATGAGGACAGAAACCAACAAACAACCAAAGTTCCTAAGAGGAATGGAGAGACGAGCCAGCTGTCATCGGTCCAGGGGTTTCTAGCAGCCCACCCTAAATTAATTAGCCCGTCTTTGTTGTGGTCGGGCGGACGGTGAGGAAATAAGGAAGGGGAGTGGAAAAGTGATGGAAGGGTGGTGAGTAGAAAATGGAATTCATTAGGAAATTAGCGTCAGCACTTTGAGGCACTCACAAATGACACACACGGTTTGTCCAGCACAAGGGCTAACTGGTGAAGCCCCCGCTTTCACTGCGTCAGCGATGGGACGAAAGCACGTATTCAGTCATTGCTGATGCTCTTAACTAGAAGTGTTATCAATGAAATCCTTAAGCTTACTGATGCTGATGGCTTATTTTCATTTATACATCTGTCTGTATTCGACTAGCTTTCAGACTCTGGGATCTACACGTGTGTGGCTACCAGCTCCAGCGGGGAAACATCGTGGAGTTCTTTCTTGGAAGTCAAAGGTAGGTCGAGGAAAGATGGCGTGATATTCCCGTGTAAAGAAAAACTCGACGGTTTATTGGTCAAACTGGCTGTTTCCTTCACTTTAATTATTCAGAATCAAGTGGAGTGATTGTCATGAAGAACCATGACGATAACGAGCTTCCAGGCCCGCCATCTAAACCTCAAGTCACTGATGTCACCAAGAACAGCGTGTCCCTGTCCTGGCAGCCCGGGCTGGCCGGAGCGTCTCCCGTCTCCTCCTACGTCATTGAAGCATTCAGGTTTGTTTTCCCGTTCCCATCAAACCTTCACTCCTCGCTAGTTAGTGGCTTTGATATGTTACGGATTGCAAATATGAGTGTATCGTGATAGAACCCTTTCTCTCCCACTGCAGTCAGTCAGTGAGCAACAGTTGGCAAACAGTGGCAGATCACGTCAAAACCACCCAGTTCACTGTCAGAGGTCTCCGTCCAAACACCATCTACCTGTTCATGGTGCGAGCTGTGAACAGCCAGGGCCTGAGTGATCCAAGCCCGATGTCTGATCCCGTCAGAACACAAGGTACCTTATGTAACATTGATACGAAGAGACTTGATTAGCATAGTCACTCCATGCATGTATACGTTTTTCATAAGCTGTAAGCTTCTGTTTCTAAGGATAGGCTAAAGTCACTGCGCCACTCCAAACACTGATACTCATCAACCCACCTCAGCAGCCTGCAGTGAACAGTCACACTGATACCAACACCGCAGAACTTTCAAGAGGTCACATTTTTCATTGTAGTTCAGCTCATTAAGGCTGCACTTAAGCAATTATGTAAAACAGGCATGTCTACTTTTGGAAGGCCTAACAGAGTTAGTGCTATGCCTGCTATGTTAATCATCATAACAGAAGAAAATGACTGTCTCCAAACCCAAAGATGATTTGATTACAGTGCTGGACAGTCTGCAGTCAGATTGCATTGATATGATAACACCCTCCCACAAGCAATCTTTGGCCATGCTCTGTCAAATGTAAGCTAATACCATCCTAAAATAAAAAAAAGTGAATTTGATTTGCAGCATATCTCTTTCATGCTGCGATGAAGACCTTCGGATGATATATAGAAGTGTTGATTGACAATAGCATCCACTGATAATTGATTTTTCCAAACTTCTTTTAACTGTGTTTGGCCCATCCTGCTCCTTTGGTGTGTCCGTGTTATTTATGACTGTACTCGGTTGTGCAAATGAGGCATTTTTTTTTTAAATATAGGAAATCGTATTTGTGGCTTTTTTTTCCCCTCTCCACTAAATAACTCAAAATGTGGCTCGTTTCAACCACGCTCAGTATCTCATGCACTGGAATTTTTTATTGCTTATAACTTGAAACACATGCACGGGGGAAATGAGCTGGAACATAGTGTCACGGTGTCCATTTATCTTCCATCCAGTATGTCTAAGGGGTCGTACATTTGGAGTTCGTTCGGTGATGTGGTTTTTCAGTCAGGTCCCAGTAAGTGCAGACAAGTCACACATCTAAAGAACTTTGCAAACTCAACTCTACTTTCTTTTCTTTGTAACAGAAAAGTGCTTAATACAAAACGGAATGAGGTCATTTTAATGCAGATGAAGTTGCTCCTTTTTAAATGAAGCCGTGATTACCAAGTGTACACGTCTTTGTTAAATCCGACTGCTCTATTCAGTCTTTCTTTTATCATTCCACTTCTGATGGTGATGAATCAGCGGTTATTGTGTGCAGCTGAGTGAACAGAGTTTAAGAAGAGTGAGAAACGTTTTACTTTCTTTGACTTTACTCTGGGACTTCTCTCTCTCATTCTTCTTTCTCGCTTCCTCGTAGATATAAGCCCTCCGGCTCAGGGCGTTGACCACAGGCATGTGCAGAAGGAGCTCGGCGAGGTCATAGTTCGCTTGCACAACCCTGTCGTCCTGAGTCCCACAACCATTCAGGTCACGTGGACGGTAAGTATAACTCGAGTCTGTGCGCTGCAAGAACAAATATTTTGATTCTTCGATTGTGCAAAATTGAGTCACAGATCGTTATAGGTATCAAATGTTCCTCTTTGAAGCCAAAAGGTGCTCCTTGAGGCTAGCGTTTGTTTTATGTCAGGAAATGGTTTTTTGTCAGGTCGTTCCCTAAAACTGCAGCTTTGAAATATTGTAAATGGGAACTTAAAAGTAACTGAACGTCATATAGCTGCAAGATGGTTTTATTAACCACGGTAACATCAAAAGAGATGTCAGAGACTTCCAGTTCATCTTCCGTATGTCTTCAGCTGCTTCCCTCCTAAAACAAGGACTGCTCAGATAAAACTGGGTTGAAATGACTGTTTGCGGTTGTGAATGAGATAATGTAGTAATCTGCAAACACCGACCTCTCCTTCCACCATATCCCGCATGCAGTTTTTGATGCTTGCTTCACAGTATGAATACATTTTTTTAGCTGTTTAATAACGAGAACAGGGCAACCGCGCTGCAAAGAATCCTCAAAGCGACGGTGTTCAGACTGTGCAGTATGTGCGAGGTTATTTTGATTCCGGTCCCGTAAATCCCTTGGTGGCAAAGGGGGTGCATTTTTAAATTATCCACATTAGCATTTTTCCCGGTGACATCTTTATTGACCCCTGTAGACCCGGTCGCTAATTTAATGCTAAAGCATTGCTTTATGATTGCAGTGTACAGTCAACACAAAACACGGCTGCCTAATCAATCAGGGGCTGGGACCCTTTAAGTAAACAGAGGGGCCCCTTTCAGAAAGCTTTTATATTCCCAAATCATTCCATTAATAAAATTCGTGCACCAAGCTGGGAATCCATTTTGCTGATTTACTCAGGCTACACTGGCGAAAAACAGCTGCTTAACATCCCACTTGAAAGCCCCGCTCACTTCTTCTACTGTTAACAAGCCATTACGGTGAGTTATGCAGTCGTTCCTCTTCTGCATAAATTCAGCTTTTTCTGTCTAGCTAAATGGGTCCAAGTTTTAGAGGAAGGACCCTTTGTGGATTTCAGGGGGCTATTACAAATCCTGTCTCTCCATCTTTTCTATGGCACATATCTGCTGTTATCACCTCTGTTGTGTATTCTCCTTATGTCCTCAGGGCGTATTTGTTGCTGCATGACATTCTCGTATTCGCAGCGCATCCTAAATGTAGTAGGACCTGCTTGATGGTGTCACTGTTTAGCATTTGTAATACACATGGGACGTTCCTATGTCCTTTATGGAATGCATTTTTAATGTTGGAGGGACCACACTGGGGTAGAACCTATGGTATGAGGTAATGTCAGGGTGTTAATTTAGCAAAGTGTGGCGTGGCTGGTGATAAAAGCCCCATCAAACCAGTAAAAGCCTCTAAAGTGTTATGCATGCAGTCCTTTAAGGACTGCAGAAAAACATCAGTGCATATTATCTAGCATCTGTCCCAAAATAGCACCTGTCAGTCTCCTCTGCTCAGTTTTTTTTTTTTTTTTTAGCACTAAAACAATAATCCTGCCTTCATTTACCTCTTTAGGTGGACCGCCAGTCCCAGTTCATCCAGGGTTACAGGGTTCTTTACAGACAGACATCAGGACTGCCGTCACCGGGACCGTGGCAGACCCAGGATGTGAACGTTCCCTCGGAGAGAAGCGTGATCCTCTCGGCTCTCAAGAAAGGCATCGTTTACGAGATCAAGGTCCGGCCTTATTTCAATGAGTTTCAGGGCATGGATAGTGAATCCAGGACCTCACGGACCACAGAGGAAGGTAAGTGGAAGAACTTGCTGGTTACTGTATATGTATATTATGTCAGGAGCACATCAAAATGATGGGTGACGTGATCCCGTAGGTTTTTGGTGCAATATCTTTGGTGTCCCTTTCTTTAAAATTGAGAATCGTATATGCAGTTCAAACGCGTTTGCAGGGTGTGCTCATCTTTTTTGACCTTCCGGCTGTTTTTTTTTATTGGTGGTGTTAGTGCCGACCTTTGTCTAATCCATCACCCGGCAGCCACAGATCTGAGCTGTGATTGGGCACAGCTCACACTTCCTCCTGTGAAGATGATCTGTCACCCAAAGCTTGATTTATACAAGCTCTGACAAGGCCACAGAGCCGTGTCTGCTATATTAAAAAAAAAGGCGCACAGACAGATATGTGTTTGGATCAAGTGTAAAACTTATTTTATTTGCTTAAAGTGACAACTTAAAACTACATTAAAACAAATTAGGAATAAAAAAAAAATACTAAACTGTAATAACACTGGTTTGTTTTGTCATACACTAGAACGGAAGTGCATCCACCAACCTCGTTTTAATCTTTTAATCCCACAGCTGGACAAAAAGACAAATACAGGCACTTAATACTGGAGGCAAAGCCTGTCTTTCCACTGCATATTCAGGTCTGCCCAAACAGGAGACAGTTCACATCCTGTTGGGATGACAGGCCCATTTATCTTTCCTTTCTCAGAGGGACCGTATCTCCTGTGGTCAGCTAGTGTATGCACTGCAGCAGTGAAACTGCCATCACATTACAGCTGCCCCAACACACACACACACACACCTTAAAGTCATTCATGCCAAGGCACATCTTCTCCCTAAGGTGTCCCGAACCCACACGTCACAGCTATTACCAATGCTGATAACACTCCCTGCTTGCCCTCCATCTGCATCCAGGTCCTGCAGAATCTCAACAACCTTCTGCCGTAACTCTGTTGCTGTGCCTGGTCATAGTTAATACACCTTCAAACACAGGGCTCTAGGCTCTCCAGAATCCCAGGGACTCTTAGAATGTGTGGCTAGACAGATAGAGAGATCTAGTTCAGAGTGTGATTAAAACTTAGGGTGTCCATTAGCTAACACAATTAGAGAATCCCCAGTGCAGGCCCAGGCAGGCTCAGGGTTAGAGTATACTCTGCTGTGTCCATCTTTATGGTCTCCCTTTGCCTTTTTCACACATTCTCTCACTCTCCATCTGGACAGTCATATCGCAGCTGATAAATGAACTCTGGCTGCCATCTGATTCCCACTGCATAATTGTCTAAGAAGTCACCGTAGAGGATCGTCTTTTATGCAAAGTAATTCTTATTTAAGGGGAAGGGAAATCAGTAATGTTTGCATAAACGTTCATTTGTAGACTAATGATCTACAGTACGCTGATCTCTGGGGAGACGCCACACCACGCAGTCTACTATAGCTATTGGCTCCTTTTTTGTATGGATGATATGTTTGTATTCCTTCATCATGCAGCACAGCATGCCGTGTGCATGCAAGACAGAGGGTCACATTCCTGCCTGCCATACATCACTCTGCTAATGGCTCTATTAGCACAGCCTCTGAGGCCTCTAATGAAAAATGTGTATTGTTTAGCACAAATATGCATGATAATAAGCTGCTAAATCATTCATAACATTAACTTTGAACGACATTGCCTCTGATGACTGCTATCCACAAACCCAGCACTTCGTCACCTGAATGTAATTCAGTGTTGGAGAGCCGCGAGCTTGATGGCTGATCAGATGCTCCCTTGGAAGATTGTTTCTAATCTGGCTAAGGTGTGGGGTTCATCATTGGACCCATTCATCTTCTACCATGCCAGGGCCTTCTGGCTCTCTGGGGGCTGGTGCGGCCGGTCGCACTGAGAGATGAGCACAGATTTACAGGGTGACACGTGCCATTTTGGATGGAGGTGAGGTGAGAGAGAGGCGGCACAGGAGTAATTGACCTGTCAGTATTCTGCTGTTGTGCTGCATCCCTGCCAGCCACTGTGGAAATGAGAAAACATTATTTTTAAAATGTTATTTCCAGTTGGGCCAACTGTTATTTATTTTTCCTTTTACCCCTTGTGGGGTCAGAAGATTGTTGCCATCAGAATAACAACAGAAGTTTATGAAAGCTTGGACCTGTCTTGTTTCTATCCACTCCCCGGCTGCCTGTGGATAGTGCACATTCACTTAGATGGGCCTCACCCTGAAGCGTCCCTCTAATCCTCACCTACTGGCTTTAGTTTCATCTGGCTGATCGATGGAATCAGTCAATATGTTTACTGAGACCTTGTTTCCTTTTTCCTAAAATGTATTTTTTCATATTTCCTTCTCGTCCGCACTTCATCCTATAAGCTCCTTGATGCATGTGCCACCCTGGTCAATCCTGGAGTCTTAGCTCTACCAGAGTGCTTGGCTGACTGTGCCAGGTCATTATTCCGCAAATCAATACCAGTATTTTCTGTGCAAATCCACCGGGCTGCAGACAAGGACGATATATTAAACCGCTGAGAGATGTTAAAGACGGGCTATAGTGGTGTCGGATCTGCTCTGGTATTCATGTAAATCCCCCTCTAATGAAACATCATGGCAGCCTTCAGTCACCTGGGTCATCCTTACAGAATATCATGCTTTACAAATGTATGTGTGTATCATGTGGTATTCCTTGTTTCTGTTGACTGATGCATCGTGCATTCGCCTGTTGACATGGATACACCTCCTCTTTCAGCTCCCAGTGCCCCTCCTCAGCAGGTAACAGTCCTCACAGTGGGAAACCAGAATAGCACTTCCATAAGCATCTCCTGGGACCCGCCTCCACCTGATCACCAAAACGGCATCATCCAAGAGTACAAGGTTTGTCCCAGCGTGTTAGCGCGGCTTCTCGTTTAAATCACACAAAACAAAGTGCATCTCTTATTTTTGTGCTTTTCCATTTCAGATCTGGTGTCTCGGGAACGAGACGCGTTTCCACGTTAATAAGACGGTGGATGCAGCCATACGCTCTGTGGTGGTGGGAGGGCTGCAGGTCGGAGTGGTGTACCATGTGGAAGTGGCTGCCAGCACAAGTGCAGGGGTTGGAGTGAAGAGTGAACCTCAGCCTATTATCATCGGTAAGACTGACTGACGTTAGGGTTTGGAATAATAATGTTAAAATAATATTGTACTGTAGCTTTAGTGGATAATCTC
The DNA here is from genome assembly GCA_034780415.1 of Cichlasoma orientale. Classification (NCBI taxonomy): domain Eukaryota; kingdom Metazoa; phylum Chordata; class Actinopteri; order Cichliformes; family Cichlidae; genus Cichlasoma; species Cichlasoma orientale. The sequence goes on along the minus strand of JAVDPK010001824.1, from coordinate 984,530 downwards.
AGACGTGAACAAATATTATGCCCTTTTTTTTTCATGAAAGTCGAGGAATTACCAAATGGATGATATTGTTAAAATACTATTATTTTGATATGTGGTCTGACTGGATGTGATTTATGTGGAGCTATGGCAGATTGTGCCTGATTTGACCCATAACTGATGGCTTGGCCTGCAGCATGTTCTTATTTCCCTGGTGTCACTCATATAATCCATCTCTTAGAGCAGAGCCCTGAGCTTACAGTTATGATGGGGATGTGCAAATGGGCGGTTCGGTTGTGGTTAGAAATATAAAGAATGTGAACTTTTGTGCTTCTTTGCATGCGCGTATGCAGACAAATGTGCGTTATTATCTTTACAAGTGCGCGTTTTTTTTTTTTCCTGTCAGCGTGTGGGAACATTAATAGCGCGTGGTTTGCACTGTTCCTACCGTGCTGCAAGAAATATTGTCGAGCACGCTGGTCAGGCTGAGCTGCGATTGGAGATCAATACAGACCAGGGCCCTCTCATCTCCTTTCACAGTGTGTTTTACCAGCTGTGGAGTGAATTAGGGGCTAAACTAAGCAAACAACCTGCTCACCTGGGGGTTTGTTATAAGCTTTTAAGCTTTGTCTTTTTCAGTCTGTAAAATATATTTTACTGCACATCCTTTAGATCTACAGTATGTCCTGCTTTTCTGGTCAATATCTCAGCTGAAACGTAGCAGACATGCTTTCTTTCAGCTTAATCTAGCTAACCTTTGTGTTTCCACAGCTGTGGAAAAAAGTGAAATATTTTCGAGCTTCTCAGTGTTGCTGCATTAACTTTCACCTTGAAGAATCAGATGATGCACAGCAGCATAGCTCTTTCCTGTTTCCTTTCAGTAGCTGTCCGTCAAGCGTCGTTTAAATGCTGCCTTTTTGTTCCTGCACTCCAAGGTAAAGAGTTCCGGGACGTGATTATACATGGAAACCGGAACAACAGCATCACAGAGCAGATCACCGATGTGGTGAAACAGCCCGCCTTTATTGCCGGCATTGGGGGGGCCTGCTGGGTCATCCTCATGGGCTTCAGCATCTGGCTTTACTGGAGGAGGAAGAAGAGAAAGGGCCTGAGCAACTATGCAGGTTAGACTGATTAAAGTTTCATGCATATTTACACACTGCTCTGGTGCCTTAAACTGTGGAAAATTCTTCTGCCCTTAGAGCGATTTTCTTCCTCTTTCAAAGCAAGACCATTTTTCTACATTATCATCATCTTAATGAGCGCAATCTCCATGAAATATACTAGAACATGGCAATGAGGTTGAGATGGCTACTGTGCTAAAGCTCAAAAAGGAGACGCATGTCAGCATGAATCATTTCCATTGGGTCACAGATTTGACAAATCCACCCACCGTGTTGGTTATTAGCCCAGGGTGCTCGAGCTGAGTGGGCAGGCTAGACTCTCTTCTGGTCACTGAAGCTTGGGTTTGTCCAGCTCTCCTCCCACACGCTGACCCTGACATCTTACTGAGAGACCCCCTGTCAATACTAGCAACCACCGAGTCCACATAATCTGCCAGGGGTACAAGATTTAATGAGAGAATAGCAAATGCTAATGAGCTGATAATTTAGTGTTGAATTTTTTTGCGTTATTTCCTTCCTTATAAATAAGCATAAGTTTTTATGCAGGCATATTTTCTTATGATTACCTTCATGTCCGGAGTAGTATACACCGTGGCAGCTACTATATGCTGACTTGGTTAATTTGCTCTTCATTTCTGTTTGTTACATTTGCGTGTGTGTGTTTTATTTTGTCTGTGCCACCGTCTTCACACCTCTGTGGCCTCTGAGCTGGCTGCTTTCTGGCTGTCGCTCTGCACACTGGGCGACGTTGTGGTCTCCCATTCTTTGACCCTCGGCACCTCTCAGCTCGACCCAGCTCCCGGTGTGCAGATACCCCTGAAGCGCTGCTTACCTCTGCAGGCTTTTAACACACAACTTCTCTGTCTTCTTGTTTTGCAGTTCAGTCCTTCACCTTCACCCCTGCAGGTACTGTTCATTTGTCCCGTCTCTTCTCCCCCCCCCCCCCCCTCATCTAAACGCAGATTCATCTCCTGCCCGCTTCTAGTGCATATGTTTGGGTTGTCACACTTACGCTCATGGCTAATGCAAATTGAAACGTGATGCTGATGAACGCAACGCATAGATTGAAAATTTCACTTTGTTATTGGCCATGATCGGAGCCCTGCAAACTTAAAGGCTTTTCTCGTGCCCAACCTGCAGCCTTATTCCATGTCGTGTTGTATTTGTGTGTATTTCTACCGAAGCTCTTTTTGAATGACGATTCGTTCTGATTCTTTGTGGCATTTTTGTGGCGTACGATCAGACCGTCCACTTTCCTTTTCCTTAAACAGTCATATCCCTCTTTGTTTTCAAGATTGGAATTTTGTTGGATATTATGCATCTACTTTCCTTTGATGTCAGTTGGGTGCTGTTTTCTTTCTGAGCTTTGTGTTCTTTCTTTATTATCTCTCTGACAACACATATTTGGCTTCCTTGGGTAAAAATTACATTTTTAATGGTCCAAAACCACAGGTGTATGTTATTACCTGTCCTTTAGATAATTCAGATTAAGAGGAGTCAAAACTGTACAAATGATTCATCTGACTGTAGGTGGAGCAGAGAGAGAGAAGAGTGGCAGTCGGGGCTAAAGATGAAGTTTTAAACAGTAAAAATATATTTTAAATCAAACTGTAGTGCTATTCATCAAGAAAAGTGTGTTTCCTGGATATTCTTTAACTTGTTCATTCTTTTCATGAAAAAAATCCAGAAAAGCCCAACTCACTTTGGGCTTTCCACAGCAGCTCCTAACGGGTCATTTGTTAGTAAAACTTTGTTTTAAATTGGGAAAACTCCTCAGAGATGCTAAAGAGAGAGCAGGTTGCTTCACAAAGTAGTGTTGAGTAGCCAGAAGAGGCAAGGGCAAACACAGCATAAATTGTAGGGTGATATTTTGAATGTGAGTCAAAGTGCTGCCGAAGAGCCTCACAGTACTCTCCTCTGCATTGACAATTAGTTGATGTGTCGAGAGTGTCCAGCCTCAACCTCCCGAAGCTGCCTCTACAGGAGTGGTAAATCACAACTATGTTGAGGCACGCTGCCAGCAAAAATTAGATTTGATGGAATTTTTATATGCTGATTATGCCACTCCCACCCCCACCTCCACCCACCATCAGTGCTTATTAAAGGGGATTAATCTGTATTCATATTGGGAAAAGTGCTTATCTTGGAGACGGAGGCGAGAAGCACAGCCCTGCCGCCATGTCACTCTGGCTAACATAAAAGTGTTCCAGCAGCAGCCCAGAAATGTGCCCGAGCACAGATAGGGACTTCAGAGGCCTTCCCGCTGCACAGCCTCCCCCCTCGCGCCCGCCTCCTCCTCCTGTCAGTCCTCAGTCAAACAACTGAGTATTCTTTAATGCAAGTTCGCTGGTGGTGGAACAAAGAGAAACGGCTTTGGATTTCACTGAATAAAGAATGCGGTTTCTGTCTTGAGCTCTCGGAGATCCGTTTTATTCTGACAGACTTGCAACGTTGGCTTTATCTGGGTGAAACAAAGCATTTTAATTCCACCTGCTGCTGTTCGCGCGCTTAAACCCTAATGTAGTAAATAAACTTTCAACTCTCCAGCACGCAAGCTTGACAGAATTCAAATTGTCTTTCTCTCCTTTGAAAGCCTGAAATTGTGGTTATGAGAGTGAAAATTGGATTAAGTAAGCTTAGGTAATGTTAGCGATACATTAAAGTGTAACAGTCTCTCTAATCTTTCGTGGGAGTATCCTCTGTCTGTCTTCTGTTACTACGTCACCCACAGAAAACCCCCTCTTTTGCCCGTGCCTGGGCTTGTTGTGGAAGCGACTTGAATGAAACAGAAAGAAAAAAGAGGGGGAATGTTCAGCCCTCTCCTCTCTTTAATCTCCATCTGTGGAACAAATGAGCCAAATTGCTAACAGCTTTCCTTCGCTCTCTTAAGTAAACCAGCTCTCTTATTTCCTCCCCTTCTCTTTTTCCCTTATTGGTATGAGGTGGTTTCCAAAACTCTTGCTGCTTTTCTGTGTTTCCTGTGATCCATTGAAGTTCTTACATGCTTGGAACTCTCACTGCTGCTTTGTCGTCACAAAAGAGAGGAAATGGATCCTTCACAGCCGTCTCTCACTTTCAGCCATGCGGTTTCGCCAGCCTCCAACTAAGAGCGGCCCGTGTTATCTATAGATCACTGTAATGAAACAGGCCACATGCATGACTTCTGGGGAGCCCTGCCAGCCAAAAAAAAAAAAAAAAGCATCAGTAACTCAGTCTCTGCGCTCGGAGATAGAAAACTCTGTGTGATTAATGAAGCCTCTGCCTTTTCTAATCTTTTTTTTTTTTTTTTTTTTGGTTTGAGATTTAATCACAAATCTGATAATAACACAGCAGCAAAATAAAAAAATAAAAATGAAATGAGTTTTCCCTCTCATCAGGCATCTTGTCCTTGAGGAACACATGACGTCTCCACTTATGCAAAGCAAAGCAATATGCAGTCCTCATCATGGCAGTTAAAAAAAGAGAAAGACGTTGGATGCGGACAGACATCCGCACCCCTTTGTGATTCCATCAATTATCATGTTGTGCATGAAAAAATTAATACGTAGCTACTGAGGAGCAACAAGGGCAATACTAAAAAAGACCCTGGTTTGGTTCATGTTAGACCTGAAAACTTAATATCTGGTATTTTCTTTTTCCTCTCTCCTCTAACTTTAGTGACGTTCCAGAGAGTTGACGGCGGTCTGATGAGCAATGGAAGGTGAGCATCCCGCCAAAGTGAATCCGAACCTGAATCTACATATTTGTGTGTCAGCAAAATGAGTAAAAAAAACCCCTTTAAGTTATTATTATTCAGTTCCCTCTATCGCCGGCTTTACTCAACCTTTCCTCCGCAGTCACACATGAAGTCCTCAGCGAGCTGCTTTCGATTCCAACGCTTATAAATGTCTAATAGATTGATTGATAGCCAATACCTGTTGTGTGCCTACCGCGCAAACATGCGTAGGAATATACATCTCGACCACATCTCCATTCATGCATCGGTAGATGAACTCATAAATCTCCTCAACGGAATTAACAGAAACAATTTAAGCAGAGAGTGCTTTTATTTTGTCATTTATCTTCCGCTGCCGGCTACAGGCAACCCCGGAGCCCTCTGGAGTGATAAATTTGCCTGTCACCTCGCGTGGGCGGCTGGGATCTGAGCACATGTAATAATGTAAAAATAATTACCCAGGGGAGAGGTGTGTGGAGGTACCCCTCTTGCACCCCCATACAGTCTGCTCCATTTCAGTCTGTGTTAGTGAAAGAGAGAGGGGGTTACAGTGAGCAGGGCACATCTCAATGACACCAGTTACAGAGCCTTTGTAGATATTCCAAAGACTCCCTGGAGAATCCCGGGCTTCTGTCTATCTACTGCTTATCACACCTGACTAGGTAAAACCTCCAGATCTCAAACACTCAGTGAGAGACTGCATCTAGATCTGACCCTGAGTGTATCTGGGTGTTCGGGAGTGCCTCTGCTCTGCAGTCTGCTTGCAACATTTTTATATTTATGCCTATTTTTTTTTTCCAATTTTCCCATTTTCCGTGCATATAAGTGGATGCTACTGTGGACAATTGTGCTTGTATTGTTCTGTCAGCTGCCAGCAATCTCTTAATGAATTAGCCACGCCACTTGCCGTGCCGTTTCTGATCTACTTTCTGCTGAAGTGTTTTTCCTTCAATTTTCCACATAAGTGGTTCTGATTCTCACTCCAGCGAATGTGATTTGAAATGTCTGTATTTTTGCCGCTCTGTATTTGTCATATCTTTAGTCGGAAGCAGTGACTTCCATAATTTTCGCAACACTAGGATGCCGTCTGGAGCCCCAACACAAGCCTCTGATCCATTAGTCACTCTATTGCCATCAAATCCCAGATGTTGCTACTTCCCCATCTGCCCTCAGAGTGAAAATGTGTAACAGAATATCTTGGGGAAAAAGTGTTCATGTGTTGCATGAGATGTTTATTGCATTAATTAGACAATAGCAAATTAAACCACGTCTGTTCCTAGTTTCTCATTGGCTCCTGCCAAATTGCTCTGACTGAACAATTACACTTAATCGATCACAAAATAAATGATTCATGGAAGATGAATAGGCTGCAGATTGGTAGACCTGGACCATTTGACTTTGGCTGCTCAGTTGAAATTGATAAAAGCTGATAAGGGTTCATTCCTTATCCCCCTGCCAATAGGGAGATGGTAATTAGAAGGTAGTAATAACTTCCTATCTCGGCACTGATCAATATTTTAGCAAAGCAGATTCACTCCTATCGGCAGGGAGCACGGGAGGAGCGCCGCGGTGAACAGGTTTCACTGACACTGTTGCTATGGAGATCCCTTTACATCCCAGAATGCTAAATTGACAACATGTTCTTGGGAGTTAATCTAGAAAGTAATCTGTGTTTCTCATTGCACTAAGTGTTCGCTAATGTCTAGACTTTTAATCCAAGTTCTATTCACTTGTCTGCGGGACCATAAACACTTGATTTATGAAGTTGCTTTGGAATTAATCTCTCTCACTTGGCTTATTTATGGGAAGCTCCATGTCAGGCATCTTAGGCAGTATTTATGGTTTCCTTCCTGCTCATCACAAGTAACTGAAATATCTAACAGGAAGAGGAAATGCTCCGAATGAAATTTTATCTGCCAAGGTTGCCATCCGTTCTAGGTTGGGCAGGGATTAAAAGTTAAGTGTCAACTTTTCACTAGATGTATGACCTCGTGTCTATCCTCCAACCTTTCTCCAGCACCCCACCATTGCAGCACACACACACACACACACACACACACACACATAGCAAGTATCCCTGGCAGAAATCAGTCTTATTCTAATTATCTTTAGAAGAAATGCTCCTTAGTGATGAATACAAGGACGATGCAGCCATTTCCTCTGTCAGCTCCTTGTCTTTCAAATGGTCTTCTTCAAGTGGGCTGGGGGAGGACGTACTGGAGCACTCACAAGTGAGACGAAGGTGCAATCTTTTGTTTATAGAAGCACGCGTTTCTGCACGGTTGCTGGAGTCAAAAAAAATGGACAATGTCTCTTCTTTTTGTAGTTTTAGCCCAACACGGGTGGAGATGTATAGGGAAAAAAGAAGGTTAGGGAAAGACAGTATGGAGAGAAGAAATAATGGCAATGGTGTAACATGGCAGCCAGGAACAGAGGTAGGAGGACGAGATGGCTCGGAAGAAGCATTACCCTATGAAAGTGCATATGTCTGATGCACAGCCATCAATTTGAATGACTCGTCTCCCCCGAGGGCCTGTTTTGGCATTCAGGAACCACAACGAGGGCTCTTAGCTTGCCAGGGCTGCAGTTCATTTAAACTCCCCCCGCTGTAGTGGAAAAAGCTTCTCATTAGAACCTGTGGCTTAAGCAGAGGCAGCATTGCCATTACCTGCCCTTGTCCTCAGGGCTTGACTTGCTCTAAGTCCCTGAGAGCCAACACATCACCCCTCTGGAGCTAAGGCAAAAAAAAGGGGAAAAAAAATCCCATCAGGCAGCTAGGCTGGTAACCACTGTGTTACACAGCTTCCTACAGAGCACACGTATCTGCAGCCTGCTGCAAACTGAGGGGTATGCGGTATATATAACAAACACGCTGGCTGAGGATCATTTATCTAACGAGGTGCGCTGGCGATTACACATTCAGAAATTTTGTTTGCATTTTAATCAGTTTCACAAGTGGCAAGTGGAGTGTCAGTGAATTGAAAACAAAGGCATTTAACGGCATCTTTCATTCTCATTTTACTCCATCTGTGTTACTCATGGTAACGAGCCTTAGACGTGATTGTACAGTAAAGTGGCCCTAATGGCCTCCCAGCAGTCACCCATGACAGGTTAAAGTCTTGATGACTGCTTTTATAGCTCACACCCCCTCAAGAGGGACACAACACCTGTTAAATGGAACTGCCCTCTCCCATATGCAGACATCCCACAAGCGGGTTCCAGGGCTGAAGTCTGTCTCCCCATCAAATAAGATTTAGACTGTCTGGACGTCACCACACGGGGTTGATGGAAAAACGCAGCAGAAGGGGCAGTGATATTAATGAATAAGGAAACGTATACGTGTGGGTGTCAGCCTGTACTGCTGCACTTTTATGCAGAGAGCAAATGCATGCATTAGTGCGCCCACAGTGCGCTTTTGCATTAATAACTCAGAGAATGTGACAAAGACTCAGCGGGAACAGAAATTAAAGGGCCTGCAGGAATTCCAACTTTGCAGCAGAAGAAATGTGTCTGCACGCTGCAGTGCTTCCTCCATACTGAAGACTCGTTTCATCAGCTTCAGAGCTTTATGGAACGCTTATCTCGCACAAACACGCATGATGGTGCACATTTAAACATATGTTCACATTTCTTTTTGATGTCTTCACATGTTCTTGTCGTGTTTTTGTGTTCCAGTAACATAATGCAGAATTAAAGCGGGCGTAATATGTAATTGGGGATAATCTTGTATGAAAACAAACCAAAACAGGAAACCTTTTGTAGTAATATAGTTTTACAGCTTGTGTCTAATCTATTGTTTGATCCTATATTTCTGCTTAGCCGCCCAGGCCTGCTAAATGCCAGTGATCCAGGCTACCCCTGGTTAGCAGACTCTTGGCCAGCCACCAGCCTGCCTGTCAACAGCAGCTCCGGGGGACCGAATGACCTGAGTAACTTTGGTCGAGGAGGTGAGTGCCCTGGTGCTTTGAGAAAGAGACCATAAGAGATGAAAGATGACCGCCTTCCTTTTTTATGATGTACATATATGCATTCGAGATGTATACATGCATGCACATTACATTTGAGTTTGGATATATATTTATCACAACAGAGGACAGCTACGGCATTAACAGCAGGGGCTTCGCTGTCACCAGGCTGAGCGATGGCAAATAGTCCAGACTGGTGTCATAGCCCATACCTCAGAGCAAGAGAATGAGAGGGGAGAGACGGGCAGAGGAGCAGGGGGTGGATGGATGTTTGAAAGGATGGTCTTGAGCAGCCAGTCGTGAAGGACAGGCACAGCTTGACTGGCGCAGATGCGGACACTTCCGCCATGGCTTTACATCATCTCCCCTTCACTGGGCATGCAAACCACGCACTACGGAGAGAGGCCGCCTGCTCTCCTCCTAGCTCTCACTCTTTCACACGCATGCAGAGCAGCAACATTATCCCTAATGTGTAGGAAGGGAGAAGGGAAGTTAGTGAGATATCTAGAGGATATGTGGAAGGAGAACAGGAATGCCTTAATACTAGAATTTGATTGTTTAAAATGTGCAAAAGAAGGCCAGATTCACAAAAATTATTGCAGCAGTTTTGTTTTGTCAGTACTTCATTCTCATTCGTTCATCATTCCCTGTGATGAGTTTGGCATTTTGATAGGGAAGCTTTTCATGTAATCTCTCCGTACTCTTCTTTCCCAGATCTCCCCACTGGACAAGGGGATAAAACAGGCACCATGCTCTCAGATGGAGCCATCTACAGCAGCATAGACTTCACCACAAAAACCAACTACAACAGTCCTGGCCAAACATCCCAGGCCACTCCCTACGCCACCACTCAGATTCTCCACTCCAGCAGCATCCATGAGCTGGCTGTGGACCTGCCCGAGGCCCAGTGGAAGGCCTCGCTGCAGGCCAAGCAGGAGATGGCCAACCTGGGCTACTCCCTGCCCGACAAAAACTCCTGCAACAACAGTAAGTTGCGAAAGTAAATGCAGCCTCTGGGAATATCATTGCCTTTGTGTGTGTGTGTGTGTGTGTGTGTGTGTGTGTGTGGGAGGCTCACTCATTTTTTTTTATAGAGTATGATAATATGTCAGCCAGAGCCATTGTTCCCGTGACATTAAACAGAAAGCCAGATTACAAGCCGCAGGTTTACACTTGTAACAAGACAGCCTGTTGGTATTTAAACTTTTCCCTCAAAAGTCTCAGAGGTCTTTGTTGCGCCACTGCGGTGGGGAGAGGTTGTCTTAAAAAGAGCAGTTTCTGCGCCAGCAGACATCATCTCGGTTTTTCTCCGAGGCTCAATAAACATCTCGCAAAGGAATACCACACTTAAGTGATCCGTCCATGTTCCCGCTGAGTTTTCACGACGCTACTGCACCTCGTTCAGTTTCAGAGTAATTGCCAATCCATTTCAGCTTAACTAATATTTAAGAAAATAATCCACATTAATTACTTGGATTTGACGCAGGATTTTTCAAGGCCGAATGGAGTTTCATAGTTTAGATGTAATGAGTGTTCTTCAGCTTTATTCTAATACATATTTATGATGTGGTGATTTTCCAACAGTCTAAAATAGATTAATTATAGTTTTTACACATTGCAGTGAATCTTTAAAAATGTTTTTTTTGTAATTCTCCCTGGAATTATTTCAAGAAGTGTGATCAAACGTGATTATGCGTGATTATACCTCTCTGAGGCGGCACAAATATTGAAATAAAATCTCTGCCACCGAGTCATTTATCCCCTTTTATGAATTGAGAGGCGTATTGTCAGAGCTTGGCTTCATGTTTTTCAAATCAACAACAAGTCAGATTTGTCCAGCAAATGTTTCGTCTGTTGCATACAAATCCGAAAACGAATAAAAGCGTTAGATAATTCGGCTTTTTGAACATATGAGTCCTGATTATATCCTGCTTGCTTGATGCTCTAACTGCATGTCTGCATGTGCTTGTGCTACCTGCCAATCACCTGATGCCACTGTGATTTTTGCCCTTTAACCCCCACTGTAGCCCTCCTTTTCATTCCTGACTACCGATTGGCCGAAGGATTGTCTAATAGAATACCACACAACCAATCACAAGATTTCAGCACCACCAGCTCTCACAACAGCTCAGAGCGAAGCGGCAGTCTCTCAGGTTGGTTTACGCGGCAGAGAATCAAGCAGACTGGGACACTCTGCTCCCCAGCCAACTTTATGATTGACTGATGTCTTAATTGCTTTATTGATCTGTTTTTTGCATGTACAAACTTGATATTGAAAACATTTTTTTATTAACACGATTCCCTCACCATCACCAGAGAGATGCCTTGCTCACGCAGCTCTCCCTGCCCCTGGTTGATCACATGTGAATGGTATGGTGTTATTTTTGTAGCTTTACGGGGTTCTGCCAGGGGACCGAATACAACATCTGCTGAACGTAGCGATGTGGCGAACAAGGAGATGGGTTGAAAATCTTTTTAGAGCATAAGGAAATAGGAAATTTAAGTCGTAAGAAAAAATAGTAATATAATATTCTGACAAATTATGGCTAAGGCTGGGTTCATGCCATTACTGCCAGTCTTTGGGAAGGCTTTGTCTCTCACTGTGTGAGCGAGCAGACGGGAGTAGGGGCAGAAGGGAGTCTTTCAGACAGAGTGGACTATATACACACACAGACACCATTAGAGATGCTTGGCTGGGTAAAGTGGCAAAAATACCTCCCTTTTTCCCTCTTCCCCTAATGGTGGCCGACTACACTAAAACTCATGTTCAGAGAATTACAATGTCATTTATAGGACACCAGGGCATCCCTCTGCCTGTCTCCCTTCCACTCTCCTCTTTTATCTAGTTACAAGCCACTGCTTTAACTGGTCTCTAATTCAATGCTCAGGCGCACTGTGGGCTGAAGGGAAGGATGTGAAGTGGCCGTGCCTTACAGGCAAATTCCTCCTATAGCAACACAGGTGACTGAAGTCCCTGTTTGGGCTTGGCACATAGTAGTATAATTTCACAGGATGAAAAGAAATCATTAAATGCATACATTTCTGCTTACAGTAAAAATAGAGTGTGAAAATATGCTTTAAAGCAATAGTTTGACATTTTGGAAAATATACCTACTGGCTTAAGTGAGAAGATTGATGCAAAGGCGATACAGTCCACCCAGCACAGAGCCACTCATAAAACCACAACCTACTGTTATTTTTTCAGTTTTTCTGCTTATTAAATAAACAGGAACTGGTGTGCCAACCAATTAACTTTAAAGGTGCTGACAGGCACAAACACACAGAGCTGTCTTTGCTCTAGGTAAGCTAATTTCTCCTGGCATAAGATTACAGTTGTTGCACACAGATTTAGATAATCTTCTTACCTAATCTCAACAAATATTTGCCTATTAAAATGAAGAAAGGGGCAAGCCTTTTGATACCAGAAGCTTCCTGGTTCTCACTTGTATTTTGTTTGCAATGAACAAAAGAGGAAAAAAGGGAATGCAGCCATCAGAATGCAGTCTTTTCAATCTCGTCACCTTTTTAATGTTTATGTAAATTAGTAAATAATGGCCAGCACGTGGAGCAGGAAGGCTCGGTCCAGCTATCTGCTGGTTCGAGGCTAAGTCTTAGGACAATAGCAGACAGATTTTCAGATCATTTCTTCATGTATGTGATGGCAAGAAAGTGAATACAGGTATGTTCCAAAAGCAGTGTGAATTAAGTCAAAAGGAAGACTATAGAGGCTTTCAATATATGGATACTTTATTATGAATTTTTTAAGAATCTCTCTGTAGATGTCTATTCCAATATCACATTGTCTAGTGTATATGTATGTATTATACTCAGTATAACGTCCGGTGAAATAATAATGCTCACCAGTACTGATGATACTTTAAGAGTAAATTAATCAATAACAGATATTCTGTGTAGTCAAAGTTGCAACAGTGATGGGAATTTGAATCAGCACAAGTTAAGCTTTGATTCAGACTTCAACCAAAGTAAACTCAGTATATGGGGGGGGGGGGGGGGGATA
>JAVDPK010001824.1:946631-971722 GCA_034780415.1 Cichlasoma orientale | reverse complement strand
ACTGTGCTTTGCTCTCCCTCTAAGGACATGGAAGGAAGAATGAAGGTCAGGTCTGAAGGAGGAGAGAGCGGGATAAAAAGAAACAGAAATAGAGCAGCTTTCATGACAGCATGGATCTCCACTGGGACATGAAGCTGCTCATTAAAACCTTTCTTAGTGTAGGGGAGAGAAGGTAACTGGTGTTTTCTGTAGCAGCTAGAGACCCCAAAGACACCTTGTTCTCTCCCTACACTCTCACCCAGCCCGTGAAGCTACAAAGTCTGTGATTATGCGAAGTCCGTGGTTGTGTGTGACCCGTTGTGCTCCCGAACTCTCTATTGTTGCATCGCCATTCGTTATGTAACGTGTTGTCTTTATTTCTTTTTAACCTAAACCAAATATGATGATACAAGACTTTGAGTTATATATTCTTCCACTCACGAGTTGTATTTGGCCGTGCAGTCTTTCTCGAGTCGCTCTCTGTGGCTTTTCCCCTCAGCACTGAAGCACCCAATGAAAACAAAGCAAGCTCAAGGCTATGCAGCCCTACAGTTATAGAATGGGAGTGCCCAAACCCTGGGTATAAATACCCAAAGCTGAATCTATATTTAGCATCACTTCCACTTTGAAGAGAGGCCCAGTTTTGTCAGAGGAGATGAGTGCGCTGTGTAATTCTTGTATAGCTCCTAGCCACAGCTTCTCTCTATATTTTTCATATTTGGGTTGAGCTGTTGCAATTCCAGTGCCAGACCATCCTTCCCTGGAAGAGGCTCATTTACAATATTGATGGCTGGTCTTGTGTAGAGGGACTAAGGATGACTGAACAATCACGTCAGCTCACCATTTATTGGTAAAAGTCAAGCGTCGCCCAAAGGTGCGATTAGGAAACCCAATTACTTTCAGACTATACTTACACTGTGGTGCCACCTGCCTTGGGCTTACAGTTGTTTCTTTTATTACTTCCATTCTTTATTAATCTTATTCTGACACCTCTTCTATATCCTCATTTTTTTTTATTTTTCTCTCCAGTACCAGCATTTTTTTTTTTACCATGCTCATCTTTCTTTAAAGTGTTTTTGTCATTCTTGCAGGAAAATCTTAATAGCAGCAGAATCTATATTTTCTGGATTCAGAACAAACTATAGAGTGTTTCTGATTTTTCTGCCATCTGGTTTTCATGAAAATCAGTAGAGATGAACCCCATTGATTCTGTAAATTTCTTTTGATGACAATAATGTATCTTTTTTTACTATTCCCGGGCCAAGTTAGTTCATTAAATTACATTAGCGTGCCTGATGTTATATTGCATAAGATGCCATATTGGCAGCTTTTTGGGGCAGTGGAAAAAGTGATTACAGGCCTTTGGCAGCAAAGGCTAACCAGCAGATGACAAAAGCAAATGTGTTCAGCAGAGATTCCCAAAAATGGCTTTCACTAGACTGGGAGGCTGGTGATGTCAGGCTGAGGCTATTTTCTGGATTGAGAGGCAAGGTGAAAATTCAGCCTGCCATAAACTGGATTTAAAGATCCAAAAAAGTGCATAGAAGCCCCAATCCCCTCCATATGTGCAATTTAACAGTGTATATACAGTAAATCATATTATTTCCCACATATTAGTTGTGTGCTACAAGGTTGTTCAATTTTGACATATGTGTGATGAATCTTCAGATGAACAAAAAAATTGAAGTGTTCTTTTGTCAGAATAAAGCAAAGCTCTACCAACTGCAAACATTTTAAAAAAAAATGCATATTTACTGTGACGATCAAGTACTTTTTAATTTAAAAAAAAAAAAAAAAAAACATTGTCCATTTTTAATGTAGCACCGAAGGTCAAAGTACAAAACATCATGAAGCAATTTTATTCAATAGATCTTAAGATGAAAACCCTTATAGAAAGCACCTTTAATTCAATTCAATTTTATTTGTATAGCACCAAATCACAACAAACAGTCGCCTCAAGGCGCTTTATGTTGCAAGGTAAGACCATACAATAATTACAGAGAAAACCTAACAGTCAAAACAACCCCCTATGAGCAAGCATTTGGCAACAGTGGGAAGGAAAAACTCCCTGTTAACAGGAAGAAACCTCCGACAGAACCAGGCTCAGGGAGGGGCAGCCATCTGCCGCGACTGGTTCGGGGTGAGGGGAGAGAGAGAGAGAGAGGACAAAAGACACACTGTGGAAGAGAGCCGGAGATTAATAAGTAATGATTAAATGCCGAGTGGGGAATAAACACAGAGAGTGAAAAGAGGTGACTGTGTCTGCAGAACCTGGAAAAGTAGGACTTATGGCAGAGTTGTTGAATTGTACCTAATGAAGTGGCAGATGTAAGTTACATTACATATTGCTATATAAAACATGAAGTAAATAACTATTACAGGAGCTAGATATGAAAAAATACTCAACCTTAAAAAAAAAAACAGCTAATCCTTTTCCTCAGTGTTTTTCTGGACTCTAATTTTTAGTGGTTTTGTTTTTAAGATTCAAAGCCAAAGAAAGTCAAATGTGTTTTAAAGAAAAAAAGAAGAAGAAAAAAGGTTTCTTCCACAGTGACCAAATCATATAAAACTCGGTATTGACCTGGCTGGCAGATTTATAAAGATGGATGTGACCGGGTAGAATCTGGTGTTGGAGGGATACGAGTGGAAATGGATGGGGCTAGCGGCTCTCCGGTGTAATAAAAGAAATGAAAGTAGTAATAGACTCTCAGTGAATTCCATTAGGGACACATCGACACTACACAAGCCATTCATTATGATGATGCTGTGAAGTGAGATATTTCATTGTGGAACCCGATGCCCGGTGTGAAAGGGGACGCTGAGGGATGGGCGGAGCACAAAGGTCTGCCTCGGCCTCGTTTACCGCTGTTCTCTTCTGTTTCTATGGAGATTTGAGGCTTTTCAGCCAATCAATCAATGAAAGCATGCTTTTCATCAGGCAACCTTGAGATTTTCTATGGAAGCGCTGATGGGCAGGAGCCCATTGAAATCTTGTGTTTGAAATTGTGTACGACTTTCCAAGGCTGTGTTCAAACCGAGCCCAAATGTATTTGTAAACTACGTAAGTGTGTTTGGAATAAATCGAGTTTCTTTATAATACGCATTCGTCACGCGGCGAAAGCATCTAAAGTAATTTGCGCCATTGTCCCGCTTCTATATTGGTTTTTAATTGATTTTTGGATACAATGTAATTTTCATACAGTTTCATACTGTACTGTATCTTGTCTTTTCTAGGTGGAAAGGGAGGAAAGAAGAAGAAAACAAAGGCTGGCTCTAAACCTACTAAAGCCAACGGGTCCAACTGGGCCAACGTCCCCCTGCCCCCTCCTCCTGTTCACCCTCTCCCTGGTACTGAGATGGACCATTATCCCAATGAGCACCACGGAGGGGGAGGGTACGTCTGCTAATATAGACAAATACAGACAAATTATTCCATCATGAACAGATAATAAAACACATTTGAACGCATAGAAACAACTTACACACTTTGCAGCTCAATTCTCAGGAGAAGATGAAGTTTGATAATGCACAAGTTTTATTTTAACCAGATTATCAGATATCAAATCTCATTAACATTTGCAGGGCATTTAACCCAATTATATTGTTTTCTGGATCGCCTCCCCATTTATACTCAGCCTCCTGTTTTTGGAGAAACCGACTGCAATGCATCTTGGTCTGTTTGAGTCACCCTACCTCTGCACAGACAATTAAGAGTTTTACAGCTTTTATCTAATTTATTTTTTAAAGTGGAAGACAAATTGTGCCTTACTGCTAAGAGTTTGTTTGAAATATTGCGTCCACTGTTACCAAAATCTTCTGCAGCCAAATTCAGCCTTGCAGGAGCAATTCAGGAGGCTAAGAAGCCACACGCAGAAACATTTTATCTATCAGTTTTGATATAGAAGAAAACAAGGATGAACGCATGTGCAAGAGCAAAAGGGAGAAAAATAAATCCTGATGTTCCAAATATATTGAGTAAGTTTTGTGGGCAGCCAGCTGCAGGCAAAAACGAAGAGCAGTAGAAAGCAATCACAGAAAGCAAAGCAGTGTAGATGATGTCTAACAAATTCTTCCATAAGCCACCCACTAAATCTGTTTGTATATGAAATAACGCAATGCTTTGCATTAATGTCCTCTGACTGTACCGCACAACGCAGTCCACAACACAGCACTCGCCGGTGTGAGCAACACAGCACATTTCTGTTAGCAATAACAGCTTTGATTTGTCTGCGAGGAATATCTACAGTACCGTACATCTGGCGAGAAGTAAAGGATCGATGCGTGGATGGTCTCCACGGGCAGCCAGTTACACACACGCGCGCGCTCTTTTGTCGAGGCTCTCGCACAAAAACTCATATCCAGATGGGTGCCAATCAAACTATCTGCTGACCCGTTCTTCAATCTATAAGATAAATGGAAAAGGAATGAAAATAAAACATGTCCGAGCTGTCTCCTGCTGTGGGATTGTAGACATACGGGTTTGGACTCATTTATTTGATGAATTCCGTAGTGGGGGGAAAAAACTCCTCATAGCACTGTTTTATAAAGAGAAAGGTGAGTGGGGGGTGGAGCAGAGATTTATATTATCCACACACTGAGGCTGAAGTTGATATAAAAAAGCTGAATTCTTACGCCTGATTAATGCAGCACCGGTCATTAATTTTCATGTAGTGTGGGGGTGCGGCGGTTAGCACTGTTGCTTCGCAGCCCCTCCGTGTGGAGTTTGCGTGTTGTGTCGGCTTTAGTTTGCTTTGACTCCAGCTTCCCGCCACAGTCCAAAGACAGCTGTTTGGTTAATTGGTGATTCTAATTGGTGATTGGTGATGCTTTACATTGGCTGCAGGGGTGCATGTGAAAGTTTACCTGATGAGCATTTAAGAAAATGGATGGAAATGGATTTAGTGTACTGAATACCGTAAATCAACACTGTACTTTAGGTATGAAGTAAGTTGTGTAAGTGATTGTGAGAGTGTCTCGCTTTGGTCCAGTTGGCACTATGTCCTCTTACTCCCATTTCCAATCTGGGAGAGTCATCCGCTTTAATGGGCTATCTGGCAAATGAAGAGTCTCATGCACTGTAAATCTGAGGCTGCTCTTAATGGCAGCAGATTAAAACTGTTATGTCCTATGGAGTGTGCACTGACAAATTTCTTTAATGAACACCTTCTTTATGGCCAGTATTATTTCAGCATGTATAAGCACAGCTATGAGGAGGTGAAGCTTGACACAGACTGTAATTCTAATCAGGACTGTTGTATAACAAATTGCTGTCCAGCGAAAGTTGGACAAGGTCACAAAACTGTGTTAGCTTTTAGGAGTTTCCTGACATATTTATTATTTAATGCCTTCTTTTACCCGTAGACACTGACAGTATCATACATCGTGCATAGCATTAAACTCAGTGAGCTGTGTTAAATTACATTTGTAGATTTGCTTCAAATATAGCTGACAAACATCAAAGCAACTATTGAAAAATAGGGTTTTTTTTAAATCATCTTTTGAGCACAAGTGCCCGAGCTTTTATTATTTTGTAATCTGTCAAATGTTTCTGGCGTTTTCAGTTAAGCTTATTGATTGAATAATTGAGAAAATAATAGGCAGTAGAAAGTAGTCAATAGTAATCAGTAACAAAAATAATTGCTTATAGCCCTTGCTCAGACTAAACATAACATGTATTTTCTGTCAGGTATGAGAGTGATGGTTGGGGGCCGCCCATGCCTGTGCAGACATATCTTCACCAGGGCATGGAGGACGAACTGGAGGAAGAGGAGGAGAGGGTTCCCACTCCGCCCATCCGAGGGGTTGCCTCTTCCCCTGCCGCTGTGTCCTTTGGACAGCAGTCCACGGCCACCCTCACCCCCTCTCCTCGGGATGAGATGCAACCCATGCTCCAGGCCCATTTGGATGAGCTGACCAGAGCCTACCAACTGGACATGGCAAAGCAAACATGGTAAACACAACGAGCATTAAAAAGCACTGGATATATTTAAATGAGATACTGCATTTGTACATATCTATCTAGACAGATATGTTGTTGTAGTTGTGTATGCATTGTTGTTAGTTTACAGTGCTTACTGTACATTCTGTTCCTGTTTATTGCTTCCAGGATTTATTTTGTTCCTGCAGTATTCCTCATGTCAGCTGTGTGTGCAGTGGAGATAAACCCATTAATCATTCCATTTTAATGGGCCCGTGCTACCACTTAGGCGACTACTGTATTTTGCTCACTCTAAGAGACACAATTTCTTACCCACGGTTGTTTACTCCCCCTACACCCATACAGTGCATTCCATTGTTGTTGTGCTCATGCAAGTCAGATGAAGGCCATACTTCATTCTGTCAGCAACGCGAAGAGAACGAGAGACTGGAATTCATTCATAATAGTGAAGTGGGTGGTAGTGAGGGAGCAGGGAAGCCTTGTCAAGAAGGAGATGTCATGTTACCCAGTAATGACTATGTTGGTTAGAGAGCATCTCTGACAACACCAGAGGGCCAGTAATTACAACCAATTCCCACTGCAAACCGCGTCAAAGACTTTGCACTCCTCTAACAAACGTGGCTGTCAGCGGAGCAGGCTGCCACTGAGGTGACAGCCATGTGTCGACAGGCCTGGAGAGCATGCCTTTGTACCATGCACAGCAGCAATTAGTAGGTCATTGTGTTAGCATGCAAGCTGCACTGTGGAATTAGTGAAATTGTCCATATTTATTCAGCGGTCCACATGAAACATGTCTCAGTAGTTAGCTCTGCATTTCCACATTTACCCTTGAAACCATCTTTCCAAAGCAGTCACCGAATTTTCCCGTTATGCTTTGTGAAGTCATCGCCGCTCCACGTCCCCTGATATCGGATTATATGGAGCATTTTGTTTTTTTGTTTTCTTCGCAGGCACATGCAGGGAGGCTCTCTTCCTCCCCAGGCTCCAGCTCCTCCAGTGGGCTACGTGTCGAGCACAATGGTTTCCGACCTGGAGACCGACCTGCCTGACGACGAGGAGGAGGAGGAAGAGGAGGAGGAGGAGGATGAAGGCTATGGGGCCAGGCATCCCCGCGGAATTGAGCACACACCGGGGTCGAGCATGGACAACCTGGACAGCTCTTTAACAGGTAAGGCTGTCGGATTCATCTCTGGAGCTGTTAACTTAATGCTGTTAACCGCAGTATAATTTATTTTAATTTATCAGTCAGTGCGATTAATTTAGATTTTTGTTCTAATCCCCATAAACGGGTGTTCGTCTCCCGCTGTCGTTACGTCTTGTTTAACGGTAAATGGATTGTTGTTCATAACACGTTCCTCGTGAATTTAGTGTGTTAATTTTTGGCCCTCAATCAAGGTTTTTTTTAAGCACCTTTGGCAGGCTCTGGGGAATTACAATTATCGTTTTCAAAAAAACAGATAAGAAAGTCCATGAATTTTAAACAGGACAGTGAGAGGGAAATTAAGAGGAGGGGAGAGGTAGGGGGAGAATGACTGACTGTGATTTAACTCGCACACAGCTCCGGAGCCAGAGCCAACCATATCTTCCCGAGGAGATTTGAAATAAATTTCACGTGCGGCATATTCCATTCCAGACTAGAGGCACCATTTCCATTTTTACAACTCACTGCAAACTTTTACAGCCGTCTGTTAGGGGGACATATGAAGGGCATGACATTGCAGCGGCAGAGCTGGATTCTGGATTGCTGCTCTCATACTGATCAGGTCTGAGTCTCCATCTGCAATGTAAAGGGTAAAGCTGCAAAAATATTTATGATAAAAGTGACATATGGGGACCGGGTTTGATAGAAAATTCTGGTTTAGTGTTCACCTGTGACGCTGTGTATCCCGCAGGTTATGTGTGTAAATACTGAAAAATAAAGTCTGTATTGAGACATTTATGGGTGGTCAGAATAAGGAAGAGAATAGGGGGAGGGAGCTGGGCCGCCTGAGAGAGAAAGCTCAAAAATAAAAGGACAAACAGTGCTGCTGTATATTGGCCTGCCCTGTCAGTAGAAACATTAAAGAGTGGTTTTCCGTGGGATGATGGAACAGTGGTTTTGGTAGCACTGACACATGCTGCTGCTGATGTATTTAGAGGAATATAAAGCGGTAACGGGGCCCTAATCTGCTGCATCTCTCCTCCACTGTATTACTCTGAAGACAGCGCTATTTCTTTTTATCTCTGTGCGGGTCTGCCTCTCACCCCATCGTTTGACAGCGCAGACGCAGCCCCGGCTCCGGGGGTTAGCGGGAGAAAGAGAGGGAAAAGAGGGGGAAACTGCTGAGATTTATTGCAGCCACCATTTTAAGGCTACACAAACAGGGGAGGGACAGGAGTGAGATTCCTGTCGAGCGTCGCTTGATGGATTTGTCATTGTTTTAATAATATGGAAATAGGTCTGTTTTCATAATGCTACACCAAAGGCCAGTAAATCAAACTTTTCAGTGATGCTGCGGGAAAAAAAAAAACCCCGCGTTTCTCCTCAGGGGCCATTTTTCAAAAGCAGACTGTCTGCACAGGTTTTCCATGCTCTGAGTTAAGGCAACTTATTTTTAGCTGATAAATGTAACTCCTCATTCTGTGGTGGTATTGCACAGCTATTGCTTGCACGAGCCGCATAGATGAGGTGAACACTTAGGTATTACTTGGCTTTATATAGGTCACGTACAGCTAAGATGTGGTAGCGGTGACGCTGTTATGCCTACAACGATTTGAAAGCTTGGCTGTTCTGGGCGATTACTCACCCATAAAGCTCTGCCAGGTTTGTGAGGTGCGGGGTCAGATCTCCCGGTGGCAGGTAGAGACGCCCGCTCATCAGGGGGAATGATTTTCCTACTTAACGACATGCAGATTGGGGTTCCCGTCAGTATAAATCAGTTTTAGTGGCAGGAGGGAGCTAGCTTGGGTTTTACTGCCCCCTCCAAACCATCTAACGTTAACCGGTCTTGCTCTACCAGCGCACGGAACATGGGAGGTGTTCTTCAGAGAGCACGGTTGCTCTCGTTCAAGACGTGATGAAATGGCAGATATGTAGAGCAAACCTTGGGCTGCAGCCACAAAAAAAAAAGTTATATTCCGAGGGCAAAAAAGAAGCCTAGATTGAATTTTTATCAAATTATGTTAGAATGATCACACTTTGATTGGATTGCTGTTTCTGAGAATAGAAGTGCTCCAGAGGTTCAGCAGTAAGAAAGTGGCAGTTAGAGCAACTGAAAAGTCATTCTGTGATGTGATTTGCTGAGGCAGTGTTCCTCCGCTGAGCCGAAAGGACTTGGAAGCTTCAGTGCTTTGGCTGGCACTGCCTATACTTCATTATCCTCTCTATTCTTTGTGGGAGGATTGGACCCAGTGGAATTGCTGTCTTTCTTTCTTAGTGAAAAACTCTTAGAGAAGAATTTCAAAGAAAATGGCTAGGAAAGGTGGAGGGCTCAAACTAGTTGCCTTCGATTTCAGTTTGCTCTGTAAAAAAGGGGGTTGTGTAAGGGAGTGCTCTACCTTATGTAAGCCTATATTTTATAGAAGTTCCCGTTAATCTGAGAGAATTTCCCTGTAATAGGAGTGAAAAAATGTTGCAATCTCCTCTGTTGAAGGTGCAATTCCATAAAGTCCCGAGCAATGACTAAGGCAAAGCCTCTTTGAGAAATCTGGTTATAGACAAAGGGACTCACAGATGGGGAAGTTGGAAAACCCTTTGAAGGGGATTTCCCAGTGTGTCTGCTTAAATAAACCACAGTGATATTAACAAGTTTTATGTCCAATTTTTAACGTGATCTATTGTGTCGCGAAAGAAAGTGCCATCTTGAGAGACCAGACTCCGCATCCCATTCATGTGCGAGTTGTGCTCGTTTGAATCGCAGCCCGCGATATGCAGCAGTCCCGGCCAAGAATGCGCCAGCCTTTGTATTATCCCGACCTTTTAATGAATCCTGCTGCTAACTTTTGTCCCCATCATTCTCCAAACAACCTTTACCCTCACATCTCCCCACGTCTCTGCTAGACCGGTTTGTCCAATGGCGTCGCTCTGTGTGAAGGAAAGATAGTGTGTGAGCTGAGTGCTTGGGCTTATGCCACTTTCGCAAAGTCTGCCAAACCAGTCCCACTGAAAGCTGTCACATTAGCCGACTGTTCTCTCTGTTTTTGCTTGCCAAAATGGCATATTTTTATTGGCAGACTGATGCTTTTATATTTAAAGTGCTGGCCCAGCTTTTTATGTGAAGGAAGAAAAATCGAGGCATAAAGAAATACAGTAGCACATAAGCCAAAAGGCTGACAATATATACACGTTTTATTTATGTGTGCCCTTTTGATCCTGTCAAATACTCAGCTTTGTTCCAGTGTTTGTAGCTTGTTGAGCAGAATATTGATTAACTCTTCTATAATTTATTCATTTTAAAATCTTTAAAGTGCCGTAGAAGCTTAAACCTGCGGTAGCTGTAGTTTTCTTAAAACTGCTGCACATTTTTAGACAGTGATGGTTCTGCATTTTTAAATAGGACTGGGAAAAAAAATCTGCGTGCGTACCTCCAGGTGTTTGATTCAATGCACCGTTTTGTGAGATGTCACCTGAGGCGGTCGTGTAGCTAACTCCGCTCCGCACAGGTGCGCTCATTGTTCTTTATCAAAAGACGAGCAAAATAAGTTGATGACAGTCCTGCTGTTCCACCGTGTACATTCTGGTGTGTGTGTTAGTGTGCACTTTCGTGTGTGTGCGTGTATGCAATTTGTGTGTTTGTAATAGATGAAAGAGGGCAGGCCAGAACAGAACGACTATACAAAGCGCTCACCTGCAAGAACAGAAATGCCCTGCAGCAAATTTAATTCATTTAAGTGTACAATGTACATATTGCTTCTTTTTTTTTATGAGATCGCTCAATACGTTTATTCATCTGAGTTTCCAATCACAGCACAGGTGTTCAGAATGTAAGATCATATATCCGTAAAGGTTATGGGCACTGAATCTGTATGAGCATGGGATTTCAGTGTGAGTGTTTATACGCACATGCGCACACACAAACATCTATGCTGAAACCTGCGGTATTCCACAGGGTCCATGGTGAATGGGTGGGGCTCAGCCTCGGAAGATGATCGTAATTTCTCCAGCCATAGGTCCAGTCTGGGCAGTTCATCTGATGGCTCGATCTTTACCCACTGCAGCTTTGCCCAGGCCCTGGTGGCTGCTGCAGATAAGGCAGGCTATCGCCTCGAAGGCACTAGCCTCAGCAAGAGAGGTTGGTGTGTGGGACAAAAGATACCAGCTGCTGGACTGGACCTTCTGCCACTGACAATTTATTTGTTCTTTTCTGCTTTAATTGTTCCTCCTGTCATCCATTGGCTGATGTTTCCCCCCCATAATGCTGCCTTGTTTCCTTTTCTTCTGCTTGTGGATGCTGTGCCCAGGTTGTGCATGGTACCTGCTCTCTATGGCTACATTGTGGGTATCTCCTGATCCTTAACTTTGACCGAGCTCTTATGTAACTCATCTGTCTCTGCTTTCTTTGGTTAATTATATAATATCTGGGCGAACATCTATACTTGCAACCTTTTAAGGACTTCTACCAAAGTGCTTTCTCTTCTAATAAAAACATTTACCTTTTCTCCCCCTAATAGGCTTTCTGGATCTTGATTGATTATATATAGTTTTCCTGATGACTGTTTCGCCTTCACTGTCTCAGTGTTGGTTCTGTAATATCTTTACTAACCATCTGGCCTGTGCTCTTTTATGCCTCCTGCAGGTAAAGGCTTGTCCCATAGGCCTCGACCCAGCAGTCCGTTTTCAACAGATGGCAGCACAGTCGGCACACACAGCTTGGGCCACCAGAGGGCCACTAGGCCAACACGCAAACCCCGAAGTCAGGGCACAACACCCCACCGGAGAGATGCTGGTGCAGACGGTGAGGAATCAACTGAAAACACATTCTGAAAAGTTTGTGAAGAAAGTTTCCCGAAATATCTGTTTTTATTTTAAAAACATAACGGAGTTATGGTAATGGTAAAGTTTATATGCACGGAATTCGTGCATTCAGTTGATTTACTGTGGGTTTCTCTTGACACAGACCTACCTCCTCCACCCGAGCCTCCTCCCTGTCAGGGGCAGGGCCGTGTCCAGGGGGCCCGCAGTATAAACAGCATGGCCCCGCCAACAGATAGGAAGGCTTCTTCCCTAGAGCGTCCGCCTATGTCAGGATCCCTGTGTGGGCCAGAAGACGTGAAGAGCTCCATTGAGAGACAGACACGCACTTCTATGGAATATCAACGCCAGGTTCAGGACAGGCTGGGCTCTGCGGACCGAGCCGATGATGGCCGCAGGGGTCACAAAACAGGTACAGATGAAAAATCAAGTATTTAGCTATGAAACAGAGAATTAATGCACAAAGGCTAACACACAGATACTCATTGCAAAGTTTACTGCATACTACACAAAAACACAAGTACAGGTTATTGCTATTGCATTTGGTCTGGTGGTTAGTTGTTTTGTTTTTTTAATTCATGAGCTAATATAATCACCAGCTGGAAATCTTTGATGGAGTTTAGATGCATGAAGGTGTTGACATCACCGCTACAGTCTTGCTGCTGCTGTTGTTTAAAAAAGAAAAAAAAAAGGTGTGATAAGTAACAGTTTTACACTTTTGCACCACTTCACAACCAAAGAAATCTATAAAATAGTTTTACTCACATAAAGCCATTAATTAGCAAGAAAAAAAAAACATTCCTTTCAAAACAGCTGAAATCAGAAGGAAGTGGAACATTTATTTTTGTTGACTGAACTATTTATTTTAATAGAAATATAATTCCTTTCATTATAGCTATAAAACAACAACACCACAAGAGCATAGCTGCTGCTGCGATTTGGTGGTGCTGGGGGATTTTTCTTTGAGTGCTTGTGTCGAAGTTAGTCATGCTGCTTCGAGACTGGGCTCCCATGAACAGATTGCACTGTCTGCCACTTGCTGTGGTTTCCAGAATGCCCCCCTCAGCCCTCCCTCAGCCGCCGTAATGCCCCTGTAACTGTTGCCAGTACCGGCCTGCTCCACTCCAAGTAAGGCAGGAGGCCCCAGCAACTGAAATGCACTCTAATCGCTTCAGCTTTCTTTTCTCACACAAACACCAGCCACTCTACACTCCATCTGTGTGTGTTCATTAATTTTATGTGTGTGCGCGCCTGTTTGTTTGCGACCGTTAGAGCTCTCCATGCTGTGCTCTCTGGCCTCTTTGTGCCAGGAGTTTCTCAGACAGTCAATCTGAGACTGTGAGACAAAGACAGGTGTCACAATCAGCATCTTTACAAAAAACACTGCAGGTGAATTCCCTGATGTTTCAGGGCGCTGACTGATTTGCAGTAGACTCCAGTGAGGTTAGGGAAGGCTCTATTACAGTCATTAGCAGAGCAGTGGGGAGCAGTTTGATGAGATTTCACGCAATGATGGAGACTGCTGAGGGTCAATGTTATGTTGCCCTGCAGCAGGGGGTGCTGCAGCAGCCAGTAGTCCCTCTGTTATTGTATTTACCCTCCTCGTAAGGGAGGTGGCTGCAAGGCCATGTGCGAAGCTGCGAATCCTCTCTGTGGCGCAGCCTGGCATTGCTCGTTGGCACGGCCACTCTGCAGATGTCAGGAGTGCGGGGCGGTGGTTGCAAAGTGCTCTTTGTCTCCATGCATCAGATGGAAGATGTGTAACACTGCGGTGGTAAAAGTTCAAACTTAAAGTATGCCTCTTGGTTCCTGTGCTTTTAGAAGATGGGTGCCTGCCATACAGTAAACCATCGTTCCCCTCCCCCGGTGGCCACAATTCTGGCACGGGCTCCTCCAAGGGCTCGACGGGGCCACGCAAGACCGAGGGTCCACGACAACCACAGCAGTGGACCGCCACAGAGCACGCTGAATTCCTGGGGACCAACGGACAAGGACAGTACTCAGGAGAATTATGTGAGTAATTTAGTACTTTGACGTTTGACAGCAGTGCTTTATGGTGTATGGCACAGCGCATATACTGCAGTAAAAAAGGGCATGCTTTGTAGCCCAACAATACTGATCTTAAAATTACTGTAGCGGCATCTTGCCAAACAATAGTTTATCCAACCTGCCAGTGCTTGTGGTCACTTCCTGTGCTAAGTGTGTCTGGCTGCAGTTTCAGCATACGTTTTCTGCACAAGCACAGCTTGTCAGCGTGTGTGTGTCGTGCACGTGTGCAACATAGCTTATATTTTACTGCCGGTTATTGCTGTAAATTGGGAGCGAGTCAATCCAGCTGCTTCCTTTCAACTCCTGGCAAAACATATTTGTTAGATTCTTTACATAAAATGTAATTTACACATTTTTGAAGATTTTCCCTCATATTTTCTTTCATTCCCCTTTCTTCTCACAGAGTGATCCGCCTGCAGTTCAAACTGGAGAGGACCCGTTCGGCCTTTGGAAGAGTGACGCCCTCTTTGCGGGGGGGGGGGGGGGGGTGGGGGGGGGGGTGAAATTTGTCCTCACCCGCGTGTTCTCGGAGGGAAGGCGTGCAGCAACGGAGAAAAACAGTGTCACAGAACTGTAAATGTGATGTATAGACACAGACATACTGTACATCTCACTATGTTTTTTGTCCTCAAGAAAATATTTTCCACCTCCTACCTTATTGTAATTTTCTTTTTGTTAGAAAAAGGCAAGTAAAAGAAAAAAATCAAAACATCTATAAGACAACAAATTTTCTGGTAACTGCCCTTTGGTGAAAAAGGGGAGTTTTTGTTTCCTGTAAATATATTCTTTAACTTGTTGTTGCATTGCTATGCAAGCCTGATTCCGTTTGAGCTTTTGATTTCCATATACAGGAACAGTTGGGTTTTATCTGGTTATTTGTATTATATGTGAAATGAGTGGCTCTTGTGCCATAAAAAATAATTGTTTTATAATCCATTGTTTGTTGATAGCTACCATTAATTATTATCATTATTATTAATTATTAATTATTGTTTTTGCACTGCAATTTTTGGTGATAAGCACAAAAAACATAGCTCCTGCTGACATGAAGAACCGGAAGAATATGTGAAGAGGAGTTTCTGTACTGTAAAGTAGAGAGAAGAAAAATATATGCTAATGTACAGAGAGATATTAAAGAGTAACGCTTTGGTCACAGACAGCAACAAGTGAGGCGCCCGTTTCCACAGATGGGACAAATTTGGGTGGTAGACACGCAGGGCTCCCGAGGGTCTGAAGGACGGATACAGTACAGGGCCGCACGAAGTACAGGAAGCTGCAGTTGGTTATTTAGTCCCTAAAAAACCTGAAATTATAGAAACATTTAGTCTTCGATGTTTTGGGGCAACTCCAAGCATTGCCTCCATTCTAATAGAAGGGTCTCCAAGTGTTTCAGATTCTGGGGGTTTTGTTTTTGTTTTTACTGCCTAAGTAATTTTGCTACCCAGATTTATGCTCCTTGTTCAGTAAGACAGCACACTTAGAATAAAATGGTTAAAAGGGAGGAGTCGCCGAAGTCTACGCGCATGCTGCAGTCCGGACGGAGCACTTACAGACGCAGATTTGTGATCCTTCTAAGGCCTTAATAGGTGGGAAACACAAACAGAGGAGCATTTACGGTCATTAGAGGTACTCATGAAATCATCAATGGAGCATCAGCAATTGTTTACATCTTTTGTGTTTTTTAAAATTTTTGTTTTATTGTTTTTTTGTTTGATTTTCACAGCACTTACTCTTTCATGTTTGCGATGTTGTCGGCGGTTCAGTGCGATCCAAGAAAACAACACACCGACCTGCTGGGTTCGGCTGGCCTCCAGTACGCTAAGATCAGCACAGTCTGGTGTCAGTGATAAGAAAAGAAAAAAAATGGTGTGTGTGTGATTTACATTGTAGCTTTGAGTGGAGTGAAACTGGAGAAATGCCTTGTATATTAACTGGTAGGTCTCACTGCCTCCGAGTGTGGCGCAGAACACTTTCTGTCTGCCTGACTGCCACCGAACACACACTCATCCATCTGCCGCTTTCGACTCCTCAGCCTCTGATTCTCAGTTGTTGTCTTTTCAAACAACTTGTTTTTTTTTGGTTGTCCTTTTTTAAATGAGAAGCTTGTTTCTTTGTATGCCTTTTATGGACTCCAAAACGCTGCTTACAACAATGATATTTTCAATATTAATGTTCAGGATTTTGTGGTATAATGACGGTTTGTTTTGTCTTTTTTTTTTTTTTTTTTTTTTTGTACTGCTAATGTTGATAAAGGGGGGGTGGGAAACTAAAGGCCATCAGATGCTGTTGTACTGTTGTCGTCATACCATGTCAAATTTTTTGTTTTTTACCATCCACCCAGTGGCCAGTGTTCTGGAAATGAGGTGCAAAGAGTATCTCAGGTTATTTTACATTCTGGTGGTGTTTATGTATGTGTATATATGTGTATATATCCATACGCATCTCCACTTGATTACGCCATTCCCTTTTCATTGACAGTTTATCCCTCTCATGTCTGATTCTGTCGTCCCCTCTTTTCTTTTCTGCTGTGGACTTTGAGTATAATGTGCTGGTTCATCCACCTTAAGATGTCAGTAAAAGAACATACCAAATTAAGATTGATATTTCTAATGTCTAATGCGTTTTAGTGTCTCTTTAATACTCATTGTTTTTCTTTTGAATCACAGTGTCGTTTTGTATTTATTAAAATGATAATAAAAGTATATTGTGAAATATGCATAAAGATTCGTGAGATATAAAATGTGTTTTTTTTTTTCCCTCCTTGTAAAGTTTGGTGTCAGAGCCGAGCAGCGAGGCCACAGGGAGGTGAAAGGCACGCCGTGCTCACAGCACGGCGACGTGCCGGGTCGGTAGTCGTCCGAGTCACTCTTCGTCTTGCATGTTCACCGCACTGCTCTTCTCATGTCAAAACTAAAGAAACGTTAAACCCTTTCAACACAAGGAGTAAAAAAAATGCTCACAATTTGCTTGTCAAGGTAATGGAGAAAACGTCTTTTTGGAAGGATGAAAGTGCTTTCCCTCTCTTTTGTTCATTTTCTCAATATTGTTGGTTCTTTGTAGCCTATCTGTGTGTTGCCTTTTTTGCTATAAAAGAGGATTAAAAATGACAAAAAGAGAAAGTTGTTGGGTGAAGTCTTTCTGTACAGTAAAGGGCGAGGCTGACGCCCTGATCCGATGCATTTCTACAGTACGCTACATTCTCCCTTCCTTTGTTTTTTCTCCTGTAACCCACCTTCTGTATTCACTTGCATGTCCAAGAAGAGAGTGGATCAAGAAAATAAACTTTTACAGCTTCATTCCCACGTCCTGTAAGATAAATCCATGTTCTTTTATTTCCTTGTACCTGGATCAATATCAAATAAAATATTTTTGAAAAATGGAAAAATGGCTTTGTCTTTGATAGAAAGACTGCAGCACTGGAGAATTGATAAAGTCCAATTCAACTCGGTGTGACAGAGCAACACACAGTCAAATAACATTTTTTTTATGGTTAAGTATTATCAGTTTTTCTGGGATACTCGCTCTGCAGCTGCAACATTAAAAATGCAAGTCTGCATTTTATTATAGAAAATCTGCCCCTTCTAATATCTTAGCAGTGTTTGACTCAGCAACAACACGAGTGCAGTTATTTTGCGCTCTGTGTGTGTAGGTAGTGGAGATGTTTAGCTCACTGTGTGTTTGAGAGGGTTCCTGACTCAGCTGTGTGTTTTATGTCAAACCAATCCCTGCCTTGATCCCTCTAGAAGAGCAGCTTCAAACACAAACCCAAATCTCCTAAATCACTGAGACAGGCAGCTTGCTTTCAAGCTCTCTTGCGCACAGCTCAAACTAAAACCTGTGAAAATTCTCTGAAAACTTGTGAAAGACGTGCTGCAAAATGGGCTACGTGAAACTAGGAACAGCCTCTGAATCGGCATTAACATTCAAGCGTAAACAAGCGGGCAATGGTGCTGTCGCCTAAAGCAAGAAGGTCATGGGTTCGAATCAACCAGCCGTCTGGGGCCTCTGAGTTTACGTGTTCTCCCTGTGCCTATGTGGGTTCTCTGCAGGTACTCTAACTTCCTGCTGCAGTCCAGAGACGTGCGTTTTAGGCAGCTGTTGATGTTGGCCATAGGTGTGAATGGCTGTTTATATGTGTTAGCCCTGTGGTGGGCTGGCATCCTGCCCAAGGTGTATCACACCTCTCAGCCTATCACAGATGAGATAAGCTCCAGCCGACTGTGATCCTGATTTACATAAGTGGTTAAGAAAATGTTTTAATGGATATAAACAAATTACATTACCACCTAAATCTATTGCATACCCCAAATAATTAGATCTGTATTCTATGCTGCTAAAAAAAAAATTATAGGATCACTTTTTAATCAGAGTATAGCATCAAGTTGTAGCAGAAGGGGTTGTGAATCAGTTTCAGCTACTTTGATGTTCATGAAATTAACAACAGGTGCACTAGAGGGGCAACAATGAGAAAACCCCCAAAACAGGAACGCTTTTACAGGTGGAGGCCGCTGACATTTTTCCCTCCTCATCTTTTTTTGTTTTTTTCACTAGTTTTGCATTTGGCTAGGGTCAGTGTCACTACTGTTAGCATGATGAGATACCTGCACCCTACAGAGGTGGGAAGTAACACAGAAGTACAAATACTTCATTACTGTACTTAAGTAGATTTTTCAGGTATCTGTACTTTACTTGAGTATTTATTTTTCTGGCCGCTTTTTACTTTTACTCCCTACATTTTTATTATTTTTTACACACATATCTGTACTTTTTACTCCTTACATTTTCAAAACAGACTCGTTACTTTAGGTTTAACACGTGGGAGAAAAGTTTTCATTTCCGGTCACTGCGCCATCAAACCGATCTGAGCCTAAATGGCGGAACAATAACACATAAGAGACAATCCTACCGGCACCCTCCATCACCGGGGCATATCGCATACAAAGAGATTAAAGAGGCAACCCCTTATAATTTATGTATCATTTATAGCGCTATAATCAGGGCTAACAGGGGGCCGCAGATGGCCTTAAGTTGTACTCGCGGTACTTCCAGCATCTTAGCTAGCGCTGCTGAAGAGGAGCGAAAATAAAGGGAATAACGTGTGGCAGGTAATTTTAAATGTTAAATAAATGCTCAACAAATATCAGAACAAAAAGTATCTGCAGTTTGTCACACAGTGTGTCTGCTAGCTAAAAGAACAGCTGCTGTATTTCCAGAGAGAGAAAAGAATCGAGAACTTCACCCGGAGATGGCGAGAGAGGAAGAAGAGAGGTTAGATTTAAAGGTAAGGACTGCAAAACAAACTGAGGTATGCTAGCTTTGTCTAATTCAAAGATTGTATGAAAATACTGCAGTTTAGTGCGTGATAAACAGGTCAGCTTGCTGTACTGTATTTACAGTAAAGCTCTGTGTTGGACTGGTGCACAGTGTCTGTTCATGGTCAGAGTTACAGGTTACATGAAGTGTAGCAGATGTGAGTTTGAATCAAAGCTGCTGATGCTCAGATTCACTGACTGAATTCAACATTTATACAGCCTGTATGCTGCATGTGTCAGTAGGGGATGGAAATCAGCTAAGATAGCTCGTGAAATACTGGTTACATCTTTGTGAAGTCAGTTCATCCACACAGAGCAGTAAACCTCAGAGCAGCAGGTCAGCTGAGCACAGCCTGCACACCAACTCATGCACCTTGTGCTATACACGGCACCCTGACTGCCATTACGTATTGGGGTGAAATTCTTGGACCCACTGTCAGACCCTACACTGGTGCAGTGGGCCCTGAGTTCCTCATGTGGTGAGAGTATGCAGGCAGTTCCTGGAGGATGAAGGAATTGATACCAGTGACTGGCTCCCACACTCACCTGACCTAAATCCAATAGAACACCTCTGGGACGTTATGTTTTGGTCCATGTGATGCTGCCAGGTTGCACCTCAGACTGTCCAGATCTGCAAGGAGACCCCCCAGGATACCATCTGTCGTCTCATTAGGTGCATGCTTCAGTGTTGTCAGGCATGCATGCAGTACAGGCATGCGGGGGCCATACAAACTACTGAGTACAATTTGGAATTGTTGCAATGAAATTTTGGCATCTTTGAGGGTGTCTTTGAATTCAGCCCTCTGTAGGTTGATGATTTTAATTTCCATCATTGTGTTGTTCCTATCACATTACATTTGACATTTTTGTTTCCAGTGGGAAGTGAAATGTGTCTGGTTGAGTAGCATATTCAGTTGTCTGTTGAGCGGCGTACTGTGATAATTGGCATCAGCTTATTCTGATTATCACATAAGAAGCGGCATGTGCGATTCACACAGGAGATCAGTTGGGTCGCCTCAGTCAGAGGTTTGGTCTCTGTTGTTACCTGAGCCTCGTTGCTTGCAGGTGTTTTGCAGCACAGCTCTGTACAACGTGAAATTGCGGGATGCCCTAAATGGCCTGTGAGGTGTAACGAGTTGTGGATCCCTTCCCGATTTTCAAAAAGGTGTCCACAGATTTACTCTTTACTACAAAATTTATTTTAAAAATTTGAGTTTGAGTGCTCATCCCTTTACCCTCATTTTTGGTTCACGAGGATTACTTATACAGTACATACTATGTGCGCTCATCATTTATGATTTTGGCCATGTTTAAAATGAGCATCCACCATTGTAGCAGTATATAGAATCACCAATAAACCTAACCCCACTAAGTCTTTGGACTGTGGGAGAAAACCAGAGTACCTGGAGAAAACGATGCAAACTCCACACAGAAAGGTCCCGGCCATGGTGGACTCAAACCCAGGACCTACCTGCTGTGAGGAAACATTCCTAACCACCACGCCACCCATGTCATCCTGCAGCATTTGCAATTCTTCTCCGCAGAGCTGCATGTGCAGACAGGACGTAAAAACACCAAAGTGTGTGCGTGTTAGCTTGAGAGGAGCTGAGAGTTGTCTGAATGTCCTAAAACTGCCCGGTGTCTTCCACACAGGTGGTAGCTGCAACGTGTGTGCTTACACGCCGGCTGCCTTGAATGCCTGCACGTCATCTTAGGATGTTTGCCAAGAAAAAAGATCAAATATATGTGGCGGGGGGGATTCTGGCAAAGGTGAAGACTCCATTAAACGACTGCTGAATCACACTTTTGAAAGAGGAGCAAGATCAATTTTTCCCCCTTCCTACTATTATTTTCTCCATCGCTCAGTGAAGTGTGATGCTTAAGTATGAAATCAACAACTCTGGTTTCCTCGTGTACATCTAGCTGAACACTGGCCGTGGCACCTTTCATTTCTGACAGTATTTTGTAAAAATGTTCATTTTTTTGGTGTCCTGTGTTTGTGTTGTGGACGCTGATGAATGCCACCGTGCAGGCTTGCGGTACTTCATAAGTGGTTTCTCTCCGTGAATGATTACTTTATGGCATATGTAAAGCAGACACTTTTAACAGTTTGAACTTTCTTCTTTCTCAGTTCCTCATAAATGTCAACAATTACTCATGTAAGTGTTCTTTTTTTTTTTTTCCCCGCCTCTCATCTCGCACTCACTTTCTTCTTGCTGCCGGATTTTTCTTGGCTTGCCATCTGAAAAACATGCTCATGCAGAAAAACAGCCAGTTTTCTCTCTAATACTGGTTCTTTTTTAGTCACACTGAAGCCTGAAGAGTTTATTTATGTATTTATTTGTTTTGGTTATCTGTCAGAGCGTTTGGACTGATGGTGCAGTGGGAGATCGAGTCCTGCAGTTTCTTTTTAGTGTGTGAGTTTTTAAAAATCTCGGTCTTTTTCAGCTTTGCAAAATCATCTTATTTATACTTGCTAACTTAGTGTTTGATATTATTTCTGTTAATTTATCTCTTGCTTTCATTTGTACAGTCGTCTCAGTCATAGGTTATCTGCTGTGCTCTTTCAGAGGCATGGCAATGGGACATGCACACAGTAATCATGTTTTTCTGGTGTTATAGTGCATTACTTGGGAAAAGCATTGAAAAAAATTTGATTTATTTTGTTGAGATAAGGTTTTGGAACAGATTCACGCAGCCTTTGAAACATATATATATTCTTTATGAAATGTTGGAACATTGAGGCATAAAATTTAAAACACCCCCCATGCAGAGTCAAAGAATAATGTATAAATAACCAATTTTCATGATATTTCCTTGGAATGGTTGAGAGGTTTTTGCATTCATATTTATGGAAAAGGTTCACCGATCTATCCTGACCTTTTTAAACAAACCCATCAGTGCAGACTAGAAGGCAAGCGCTGCCGTTTCGCAGCTCTTCCTCTGTGCCTGGGGGGTAGGACGAGTAATGACTACTCTGTTCCTTGCCAGCAAAGCAACTTTCCCCCTCCAATTCCATTTTTTATTTCCAGCTGTTTACCAGTGTGCATCTCACCTCTTATTCATTCCCTCCTGCAGCAGGATGTGCAGCAAATATGCAGTTTGCGGTGCAGTACCTGTTTCTTTGTGTAATCCCGGAAGCCTTCCCTTTCAGATGGCTGTAATTGTTGCATCAGGCGTTGGTGGAGATGGTCTGAGGAGAGCAAAAACTGGTTAACCAGCCAGACAGAAATCAGCTTTGCTCAGCAAATACATACTGCAGCAGGATACAAGTTATCAGGGTGTGATAACAGGAGTGAGTGTGCATTTGAATGTGTTCACGCTTTGATGTTGGTACCGGTGTGTTTGTGTGGGGAGAAGGGAGCATCGGTAGGGGTGTGTGTGTGTGTGTACATGTGTGCATGTGAGGTGATGAAAGGAAGCATCTACTGCTTGTGCTGCAGGATGTTTTTTTCCTCCTGCTTTTCTCCTCTTCTTTGTCTCTAGACTGGTGACAATGAGTGGAGGTGAGAGGGCAGCAGTACCAGTGCAACACCATTCATCACACATGTCAAACATTTAGACCAGCTGTGTGGGACAAGCGGCAAAAATTAGCATATCATCCTTCTCCCTCTCTCTCTCTTCTGTCTGTCTAGCCTGTATCTGTGTGTTTAGTTCCATTGTATCGCCACATGTGATAAATGACTTCAGAGGCTACATAATTTTCCAATTGTTTGAATGAAAACATGGTGTTATTGACCAGCACTTCCAGATATTGTTTGTTTTACAAAATAGACTAGCCCTGCACATTTCCTCTGATAAGGCTGCTGCCTAGATGTGTGTCTGAGGATTGGTGGTCCGTATGACAATGCTGGTGAATGGTACAAAATGTCATAGACTGTCTCTGTTTATCAGCCATTAGGGAATTTGATTATCTTCTCAATTCATTGACAGTTCATTGAAAAAACATCCTAAAAAAAAAAGTAGGGGAAAATGCAATATGACAATTTTATGATTCTCAATAACTATACACCTTCTCTGTGAATGTTTGGAATTTCAGAATAGTTATCGATTATCCACTCCATCCATTCATTTTCTTCCGCTTATCCAGGGCCAGGAAGCTCATTTCCGCCTCTTTCCATGATCTCATTCTTTTGGTCGCTATCCAAAGCTCGTGACCGTAGGTGAGGGAGGGGATGTAGATTGACTGGTAAATCGACAGCTTCGCTTTTACATTCAGCTCCCCCTTTACCACTACAGACCGGTGTAGTGGTAAAGAGAGAGCTCTTTACCCGGCATCATTGCAGCCGCAGCCCCAATCTGTCTGTCTCCTCCTGTTTCCTTTCCACTCATTCATGAACAAGACCCTGAGATACTTAAACTCCTCCACCTGGGGCAGCAGCTCATCCCTGACCCAGAGTGGGCACTCCACCCTTTCCGGCTGAGGACCATGGCCCTCAGACTTAAAGGTGCTAATTCTCATAACTACCGCTTCTTTGTGATCTGGAGGCCCCCACCTGATGAAGTGAATAGGACCACATCATCTGTAAAAAAGCAGACATGAGCTTCTGAGGCTACCAAGGTGGAAGGCTTCTGCAACTTGGCTACACCTAGTGGCGGAGTCCAACACCCACTGGAAACAAGTCCGACTTACTCATGGCAATGTGGATCAAGCTCTCACTGCAGTTGTACAGGGACAGAATGGCCCGTAACAATACGTCAGACACCCCATACTCCTGCAGCACCGCCCACAGGATACCCCGAGGGACGTGGTTAAATGCCTTCTCCAAGTCCACAAAACACATGCCTGATCCAGCGTTTGACTAATCGACAAACTTTCTTTTACAGCACCCTGGCATAGACATTCATGGGGAGGCTGAGGAGTGTGATTTCCCCCTGGAGCACTCCCTCCAGCCCCCTTCTTTTTTTTTTTTTTTTTTTAAGTCCCTCTTCTTGAAAATAAGAACCACCTCCCCAGTCTGCCAATCCAGTGGCACTGTACCCAGATCTCCATGTGATGTTGCAGAGGCATGTCACCACTTCCCTACAACATCCAGAACCTTCAAGAAGTCAGGGTGAATCTCATCCATCCCAGGGGCCCTGCCACCTAGGAGTTGCTCAGTTACCTCATCCCCAGTGATGGGTGATTCGTCCCCCCTCATCCCCAGACTTTGCTTCTCTACAGAAGGTGTGTCAGTAGGATTAAGGAGGTCCTTGAAGTACTCCTTCCACCACCCGATTATATCCTCAGTTGAAGTCAGCAGAGCCCCACCCGCACTATACACCATGTGAGTGGAGTAACGCCTTCCTCTCCTGAGTCTTAGCTAAGTCTTTTTCCATGGCCTCACCGAACTCCTACTTCCGAGTTTTTGCTTTAGCCACTGCCTGAACTGCGTTTCACTTGGCCTGCCAATGCTGTAGAAGTTCTGCCGCAGGTCGGAATTGAAGATCTCGCATTCTGGGGCCTCTGCCAGGCGTTCCCAGCGCGCCCTCTCTATACGTTTAGGTGCGCCAGGTCTGTCCAGCATCCTTCCCCGCCACCTGATCCAACTCACCACCAAGTGGTGATCAGTTGACAGCTCTTTTCTCCTGATTGTACAGAACATACAGCCGCAGATCTGATATGATTACAAAATTGATCATCAACCTTTAACCTAGGGTGTTCTGGTGCCACGTGCACTTATGGACATCCTAATGTTCCAACATGGTGTTCGTTATGGACAAACTGTGATTTGCACACAAGTCCAGTAACAGAACACCACAGGCAGGCTCTTCCTGCAGTTACAGATTAATGATTACTAATGTATTTGTTGGGTATATTCTCTGTATTTTACAATATCTTCTGTATTCCTACATGTCTCACCGTGTTTTGCATTGAATGTCA
>JAVDPK010001824.1:894158-926148 GCA_034780415.1 Cichlasoma orientale | reverse complement strand
CCCCCCCCCCCCCCCCCCCCCTCAAAACAATGGGTTCGGTTCCCTGAAGAAAAATGCCTAAAAGCTGATGTGGGTTGGGACATAGTACTGTTTCTTACTAGCAGACAGGAAAAAGGAGGCACCTTCTTAGGAACAAATAGAAGGCAATAAATTGTTTTCCCATTCTTATGTTGACAGGACATAATTGAGTGCATGGTGTGATCCTCTGTGCTGTAATGTGTGATTTATTTTTTCTTCCTCCTTATAACTGTTTTGATATGAGTGACACAAACTTGGCTTTAGTTGGAGGTTGTCCAAGAATGCCAAACTGGGAGGCCTGGGAAAGCCTCGGGATCCCTGCAGGAGTTGAAAAATGTTGCTGGGAATAAGCGGTAGAAGACTGATGGATGGAAAGATACTTCAGTAGGAGTGGGCTTGCGATTGGGTGCCAAAAACACCAAAAGAAAATGGACGTTGAGTCATAGAATAACAAATTGTTAGTCTTAACATTTTTGTGGGATTTGAGCTAAATTTAAAAAAAAAAAAAATCTAGAATATAGGTTTATCCTTTCAGAAAATACTGACAAATGACCAAAGGAACATTTATAATTTGAACTTTTTTATTCATCTTTTTTTAAGTTCTTTTTACTTTTTTGCTTTACGAAACAAATGTTTGCAGATGTCCTATGAATAAACAACAGCACCCTTTCTCCTTAAAACAGGGCTCAATCAGCCCTTTAGTATCAAGAAAAGAGACTCTTCTTGTCCAATTACAACCTCTCCAGATTCCCAAAGTGACATTTTTCCTGTATTTGACATTCATTTAAGTGCATTCGGAGTCAACGTTACCATTACAATTAATGTGCAATAGCTGAGTTTATGGTCAATGTGAAAAGGTATTTACATTGCAGCTATGACTCACATTAACTGTCTTTGTCATCACTTGAGCTTGCGTCAGAACTGGAGAGGGAGACAATCACAACATAAGGAGTCTCCTTTCAAGCACAGCCTTTGTAAACGGCAACCTTTACCTACATCATCATCATCATCATCAGGATTAACTAGACTCTTTTGTCATACCTGTTTTCCTCCAGTAAGACAAAAAGGTTAATAGATAGAATGGTTTAAAATAAAGTTTAGTGATTGTGCTTTTAAAACCAAAGTAAAACAAATAACAAACATTGATGACGACACAAAACATAACAGTGCATTACAAAACAAAAAAAAAAGGAAAAATCCCAAAGTGGCACTTTCTTGGGGCAGCTAAATAATATAGCAATTTACAACATGGATGGAATTGATAAAATAATTATATTTACTGGCATAATAAAATTAGAATTTGCAAAAAATAAAACAAGGAAGACAATTTTGAGGTACCACGATGGGTAAAACAAGAAGACATCATGTATACACGTATATTTACAGACAGTCCACCTCTCTCTGCTTGCAGCTAATTTATTACAGTAACATCTCATTGTATGGGCTTTCCAAAGTTCTTGTCAAGGCAAGCTGAGTCATGTCAATGTCTGGAGTAGGATTTCACTCCATATTGCATTGGAATTAAACATAAATATACTAGTGTGTATTGTTTTGAATGCGCCATTCTTTTTTTTTTTCTTCAACCTTTCCTTTTTTTCCAATGAACATAGAAAATGATAAGTTAGAAAAAAAACTTGGTCTGTTTTCCAGATGTAAAGAAACACTACTGATGTACAGTATGAGAGCAGCCAACATGATGGTAAAATACTAAGATATTTAAAACTGTAAGAGAAACAATGGTGCTCCATTCTTGGAAAAAATCAGAACAGTCCCCTCCTTTTCCTTCTTCTTCAGCTTTCTACCATCTGGGAAAAATAGAAACATTTGGGTTAGCATGCAGGTCAGCCAATATTGACTCATTGCAAATGAGTCAGTGTTACTTACAGTATAATGACCAGCAAGTTCCAATGAACTGAAATACATTGAGTGCACTTTAAGTTCTGTGTACTGGTTAGTTATGGTCATTCTGCATTGTGCTTGCATTTTCTCATATTATTATTAATATTATAGTTTTTTAGTCATTCAGTTTTTACTTTTTCACCAAAAATATGATTCTGGTAACGTTGCATGCCTTGTACTAAACACCATCATAGCTAATCAATGACTTACTGCACATTTGTATAAACACAACATGTGATTTTTTTTTTCTTCATTGCATATGTTCTCACTGGGTCATTTCTTCCTGTCAAAATACACTTACGCATTTCTGTAGTGCCTCAACACCATCACAGTGGATTTTAAATCAATATGTGAATGAAGTTCAGACCTGCAGCTTCAATTCAAGGGGTTCAACTAAACAACACATTAACTATTAAAGAATTGCAGCCATTTTTATATGCATTCCCTCTTTGTCAGAGGCTAATTAGAACTTATGGACATCAGCAAATGCTGAGACGCTCTGCCAGGCCATCGCTGCAGCCACCTTCAGCTGCTGCTTGTTTGTGGTTTTCACCAACTGAAAAGCGTACTCTGAGGTTGAGGTCAGGTGCATGACGTGGTCACTTTGCCCCAGAGAAACTCGTGGGTTGCTTTCCGTTTGCTTTGGCTCATTATCAGTTTTGTCTGATCAGTTTTGCAGCATTTAGCTGAATCTGAGCAGAGCCCTGTACATTGCAGAATTCATCCTGCTACCTCTCACCGTCTTGTTCTTGTAACCAGTGGTTGGAACCTTGTGATAAACCCTCAAATTCCATTCACCAAGAAGTCTCTTGATTGCAGACCTTGACAATGATGTGTCTACCTCCTGGAGCCTGGCTAACTG
The DNA here is from genome assembly GCA_034780415.1 of Cichlasoma orientale. Classification (NCBI taxonomy): domain Eukaryota; kingdom Metazoa; phylum Chordata; class Actinopteri; order Cichliformes; family Cichlidae; genus Cichlasoma; species Cichlasoma orientale. Next base: position 923,369 of record JAVDPK010001824.1, on the reverse strand, counting down.
TTGGGAAGTGTTTTCCTAACCAAGGAAAGAATTCTGTGATCATCCAGTTTAGCTGTTTTTTTTGGTCTTCTGACACTGTGGAGCTGCCCACTGCACTCCTTGTTTTTATGAATGTACCAGCTTGGTGATCTGGCCACTCCTAAAGCTTTTGCTCTCATGGAGAGGTTTATTGTTCCTGCTGGTATCCTCCCCCACTTGCATCAGCATCTCTTTGGTCCTCATATTGAGACTTCCATTGAACAGTGACCAAATGCAACTTCAGCACTTGGAACACAACTCAAGATCTTTGCCAAATTTGTCATGGAATAACGAGGGGCCAGGCTTAACCTGGCTGTGAAACTATTTGTCAGTCAATTGTCTAATTACTTTTCAGCTTCTGAAAATGGGGGACTGTGTTTAAAAATGGCTGTAAGTCCTAAACAGTTAATGCAGTATATTATACACCTTGAATTAAAGCTGAAATTTTACTGCAATCACATCTTGTTTGATTTAATATCCACTTTGGCATTATATATAGGCAAAATTACAAAGATTGTCATTGTCCAAAAACTTAAAGCCCCAACTGGATTCATCAACCACTTGTCAAGATTAACAGATACAAACATGAGACATTGTCCTTGATGTTATCACAATGCAGACGGCCTTTGTGTACGTATTCCTGAGAACTGTAATCTAATGTCTTCTTCAAAAATGCCGGGTGAGACTTGAGGCAATGCTGAAACTGTTATAAAATTTTGATATGGGTAAATGTATTGAAGACTACTCTTTACCTCTAGCTCTTCATCTCCTGGTTGGAAGGCTCCAGAGGTGTTTAGGCCCATATCTACAGGGTTCCTTCGGCCTCCTTCTCCTCTCCGCCGGCCCCCTGAGCCCCGGGAGGACATGGAGCTAGAGGAGCTTGGGTCTCGGGGGCTGTTGACTGTGGGGAACTGTGGTCGGCTATACGGCATAATGTCCTCTGAACCTATTAACAGAGAACAATAGTTGAGAACCAAGGTGCTACCCGTCAGACTGAAGAATTCCTTTACCCTGTAGTACCTGCGTGCTGGCGCGCCTTGTTGGTAGTGCTACCCTCATGTTTATTCCCTTTCCCTCCATGAGCAGTCTTTTGTCTGTCCTGAGCATCTTTGCGTTCAGACGAGCTGGTTCTGGGGTCCGATTCCTCACGGGGTCGATATCCACCCGCTCCTCCTCCTCTCTTGTCTCGACCTTCACCCGCTTTGGGGGAAATCACTCCCCGACCCTCCAGGGCCACCTTGGAGGGGTGTGTAGGGGACTTGAGCACTGCTGGAGGTGGAATGGGTGGAGGTGGAAGATCTGAAAAATAAACACAGGAAGCAAAAGCACATTAACCAGACATAAAAAAAAAACAAGGGTTTAGAAAACTGTAAAAGAGAACAAGAATCTATGTACTCATGAAACTTTAGCGTGTATCATCTGTCATTCACTCGTCTCACACCTGCAAGGTGATGCACAAACACAGGTGTGATGTGTGTACATACACCCAGAGCTGTAGACACAGCCATGCTGAACGGGAACTCCTCCGAACAGACAGCAAACAGATGACATTAGAGAGGCTGAATCTACCAGAGAGTTATGAGATTTGAGCATGAGAGGAGGGGAGTGTGACGGTCAGCAGCTGCCTTTCTGGCCTGTTCGACTTCTTCTGTCGATGAATCAATGCTGCTTGTCCTTGAGCCATTATTCATACGAGACCAGCCAGTGGGCCGCCTGGCCTCTCACACATCACACGGCCATCTAAACAAAATGCGGTGCAAAAAGCCTTGTCTGCTTTGGGATCAATGGCACTTCATCTTCTAATCAGCTACCAACCTGAAGGATGGTTTTGTTGGCAGCCAGACCAATAATCCACATTGGATTAGAACGTTATTAAACTCAGTGGCTACCTCACAGACTTTGATACTTTTAATCCAGTTTTGTCTCCAAGATTTTTATCCCATTTTTTTCTTTCTTTTAAAACACACAAAAGCTAATGAGGCTTGTGATGTTTGTGCTGTGTCGTCTTAGTGGAACTGTGTATCTTAAATACACTTTTCTGATTATCCTCCACCTCCATCCACTCCCCCTGAAAACAAAAGGGATGGTCAATATCATATAGCAGAGAGGCGTCTGCGGATTTTTTTTTTTTTTTTAATATCTGTCTTGCTGAGTTCTGCCTCAGAGTCCGATCAATGCCACAGTCTGTGAGCTATAGCTCGCTACAAGGAAGGAGCAGCGCGCCTGTTAGATTTACAAGGAAATATCGGCGAGGACAGAGCTCGGCTCTGAAAGTGTCTCTGAGCTTGCCAAGGAGGAAGGCCTGGTGGTTAATTAGGCAGACAAGGCTGAAGCAGATCAGATGAGGAAGGAAAGGGTTAAGTTCAGTGAGGAGACAAAGGCATCAGAGTCACACATAATATGAATCATGGGGGGAATATAACTTGGGTGTTTCCACATCAACTGTGCAAACAACAGAAATGACTAGGTCAAAGAGGGATAAGCAGTAGGTAAGTGAGACTGTTGGGATGCAGGGGTGGAGCTGTTGCTGATGTTTTCTGGTTAGTAGTCTCAACCTGAAGGAATTAGGACACTATAGAGACATATAAACAAATGACAGTTATGGGCTTTCCTGGGGAAATGTAATTTGTGTCAAGAAAACCGGGTCTGTTTCTCCTTTCTTTTAAATTTCATTAAATTATCTTTCTTCACCTATCACCTCAGAAGCAGTATTCCCGACCACAGACGGGATAAGCAGGGTGGGTGGTTGGGGGCAGGGGAGGCAATAAACTCTAAATGAAAAACAATCCATTCAGATCAAATGTAATCAGCAGGAGGACTGATAGACAGACAGAACTGCAGAGCTGTCAGTCCGCCCCCTCCTTGCTCAAACAAAGACGAGGAGAGTGGAGTGGGATGGAGAGATCACGCCAAAGGGAGGGGCAGCGGATGGGGAAGAAGCCAGGATATAAGGATGATGGCAAGGAGCGGGTGGTTTGGAGGGGGTGGGGGGTTTCTGCAGTGATATAGCTGGTCTGGCTCCCAGTGAGCTGGATATTAAATCTCCCTGTCAAGTGCTTCCAACACTCAAGGACACCTGACACTAAGAGGAGAGCCAGCTCTGGGACAGCACATACTGTACACACAGGAGTAACAATGTGCACACTCTCACTTACAAATACATTTAAAAGAAAAATCTCTGTCCACAAGATCAAAGCAGTGAGGAAGTGGGGGAAAGCAGGGCGTCCATTGGTGGGCTTCTGAGTTTTAAATGATGGTGCTATAAAATGTTAATTGCTCTTTCACTTAACAAGGTTAAAGCTTTTCCTTCTGTGTGCAGCTGTTCCAGTATTTAGCCCCTTTTTTGGTTTATGCTCCACCCCTGCTGAGCGAGGTGGCTCTTCAGTATGAGCCACGGCACCTTGATCCATTTCATTAATGACTAGAGTGGAAAGACATCCCAGTGTCAGCATCTCCAAGCCGGGCAGAGCCCCTCTCCCCCGAGACCACCCCCCTTCAATTTATTCCCACCATGGCCCTGGCCTCCAGCCCACCGCTCGCCCGATCTGTTCAGCCCTGCCACAGATTAGGAGTGATGCCACGTATGCATGTGCATAAACACATGAGAGAAGATGATTAAAATTCTGGCTTACAGCACACCCGTACTCAGTCATTACAGACACACTGTCACAGATAACTGCACTTTTCCCTTTCATATCTTTACAGGCAATATAGGAGCAGGATTGATACAAACTGACCATCTGTGTACTTGTGGGATTCAGCGGAACTGCCGCTGCTGCCATTTGTCTGCGTGAATAAGGGTAAGTGATAAAGAGACGGTGTGTGCCCGGATGAAGCTGATAAACATTTCATTTTTAGATACTACATAACACACCACAGGTTTTTTAAAAGCCCTGAAACAACCACACATTAAAATGAGACATAATTTTGGCTCACTGTTACTTGAACTTGAAATCTTTGTACTTCAATTAAAACAGAAATAGTGAGGCAGGTCACGAATATTTATTTGGATATTTTCTGGAAGGGTTGATTATTTTAGCTTACTCTTAGTAATCTACAAAATTAGAGTAGCCCGTTTCTAAATATAAATTAGATGTAATTAAACGATGCGTACCTTCATTGAAAGCGTCGCGTCGCTGACTCCCTGGATGACCTACAGGATGTTGTTTCTGCTTTTTAGGAGGCCTCCTGTGTACAGCTGCCATACTCATGTTACTGTCTGTAGACACAGGGCTGCCAGGACGGTGGCCTGACGGGTTTATTTGGTATTTTCGTACTGAGAAAAATAAAAAGAACAACAGTTTTCTTTTCTCTTTCCTGAAAAATTATTGCAAAAGCATTTCCTATAAAAGTGCTCAACTTTACCTGAAGCTCCTCCGACTTCTTGGCCCTGTGAATTCGGGTACTTCGCCACCCTGAGGCCTGAATACTCTGCAGCTGCAGCGACCGCTTGGGCAAAGTCGGCATCTGTGAAGAAGGATCCGTCTGATGAGCTGACTGCACTGGACCTCCCTGAAGAGACATTATCCTCTTCAGAGGCTGACCCCCATCCGTTGATCATGGAGCCCGTCACTGAGCTCTCCAGGTCGCCCATGCTGGATGCAGGCGTCTGTTCTAGCCCTCGTAGCAGCAACCTCCGCGGATGCATCTGGGGATGGTGAGGGTTTGTGTGGCGGTGGGTGTGGTGGTAGTGCATCTTAGCCACCTCTGCATCAGTCTCATCACCGTCCTCCTCTTCCTCCAGTATACCCTCCTCCTCCTCCATACCATCCGTGTCCAAAGCCAATGGGGTGCTGATGTACCCATATGTGTGTGAAGGAGACATGGGCATGGGAGGGGGCGGGGGGCTCACAGCATGGCGCCTGTAAAAAGAAACAGTTGGTATCATTAGCCCATAAATTGTGGAGATTTTTGCATCATTAAATCATATTTACTCAGTTATGGGACAAGTAAGTTGCTTTTCCTTGTTTTAGCCAATTGAGTACAAATGAAGTGCTTTACTGATGACGATGCTGATGATTTTCTGATGTCGCATTAGAAGTTGAGTAAGTTTTGATCACCCCAATGATGTGAATTTGCTAATTTATTTTAAAATGGCTTCTATTTGGGCGATGAACTGAATTCATTATGGTGTTCCTCCCCTTCAGGCACTATAACAGGGAAGAGATTTCCAAAACGGTTCCGGCTCACAGCTGGATTTCTACGCAACTATAATCACTGACAAAAATACATTGGACTAAATTTAGGCTGATGTATTACCTATTTGAAACACATTTCAAAAAGCTTAAGGGTGGCTGTAGCTCAGGAGGTAGAGCAGGTCACCTACTGATCGGAAGGTTGGTGGTTCGATTCCTGGCTGCTACGGGCTGCATGCCAATGTATCCTTGGGCAAGATACTTAACCCCAAATTGCTCTCCGACGCTAGCGTTGGAGTATGAATGTGTGTGAATGTTAGACAATAAGCACTTAGCTTACTTACCCATGGAAGTGCTTGTATGAATGGGTGAATGTAAACATGTTGTGTAAGCGCTTTGAGTGCTCTAAACTGAGTAGAAAAGCGCTATATAAGAACTAGTCCATTTTACCATTTTAATGCTCTACTATTTAAATGCTCATACTGTACTGGAATAAACTGTTACATACGACTCCCTAGAAGGTAAGAAATCAATCTAAAAGCTAAGATATGCTTTTGAAAAATGGCCAACAGTGCAGACAAGATAGAGACCATATACATGAAGTTAATGGGCTCAATCAGGAAAACAGCCATGAATTTCAAATGCAAAGTAAATCATGTTTCTTTATGAGGCTCTAGAGAATAGATCTATTTCTTGAGCATCCTTTCACATGCTGACTGCTCTTCTTCTTCTGCTACTTTATTCTTGCAGACAGTTTGACGTCGCGCTGCTGTACCTGCGTTCATGGCTGTCTGGGGCATCCTGGAGCATCGGCTGCATCTCCTCCTGGGGCGAGGGGGTGAGAGTGGCTGTGGACTGGTGGCTGTAAGAAACGGCAGCGGGGGAAGAAGCTGCCCCGCGGATGGGAGGAGTGGGCCCCCTCTCCATCTCTTCTTCCTCCTCCAACTCATCAGGCTGCAGGTACATATGAGAGGGGGGCATAGGGCACTGCATGTCTGGATCACAGCTGCCAGCAGAGAGAAACAAGTCTCATTACGTTGATATCGCTCACTGAAAACATGAATGTTTTTATATACACTGAAGCCAGAAAACATCCTCTAAATATTCATGTCAGCCTTCTATCAAGGTCTGACACGAACCTAGCTCTAATGGACAGAAAATCCTTGGGGCAATTGTCTGGAATGAATGTGTTGAAAAGGCAGCAGCAATGAAGTACACTGCATGCCTGTCAGATCAGATGTCCATTTAGACATGTCCCACCTTTCTTCCATCACTAGAGAGTATTCCTCTGTGTTCCGAGTTGGGGGTGGGTTTGCAGGAGGAGGGGGCAGGAGGTCAGCCCAATTCATTGTGCTTTGTTTAGGTACTTTGGGGGTGCGGACTCCCTTCTTTTGACCCTGACTCCCTGTTTACAAAAGGGAAAACGATCAGTCACAAACACACATACACACACTCCGTCTTTAAATAAACATCAATTATTAATACTGAAGGAATCGCAAGCTCACAAAGATACTGACAGGAGAGAAAATCAGTATTAATAAAGCTGACTGACAAGAAAATTATAATTTTACATGTGAGAGCGAAAAGGCTAATGCAGCCCTCCAATTTATGTAAGTATGTCCATACCGCTCAGAAATTAAATGAGGGGAAATACTATAAAACAGCTATTTCCCTGAAGGGGTATAAACCAGTGCAAAGAGGAAAGGTAGAAAGAAAACAGCAGAAAAGGGTCCAATTAATAGAAAACTATTAAAATTGTGAACCAATGAGCTGTGATGTGCAGCCAGCACTAAAGGCTGCTCCTTAATGGCTTGAACTTCAAACGCAATATCAGAATGGATACATGGCATTAAGGTGGCAGTGTTGCATGCCGTCTGCAATGTGTTATCATTTGTCCTTGTCCAAAGACAGACATTGAGGGCCTGATGAAATTAGGCTGCTCCATACTGGAATTAAAGTAAAGCCAATTAACGGAAGTAATGCAAAATAAGCAAGGACGGAGAAATAAAAAAAAAAAACATAAAGCAGGAAAACAAACAGAAGACGCACATCCTTTTATCTAATTTTCTTTAAATATCCTTGGATGACAGAAAAGACGCTAGAAAATGCTCTCATGCCTTTGTTTGAAAGTATTATTGCCACTTCTGTTTTATTCAGCACTGCATTTCCACACTGAAGCGTTCTCTTCAAGATAGGCTAACATGCAGATTCATCAAATTACAACTGATGTAACTGAAAGCATATTTTATTACTGCCTCAGAGTGATTCATGGTGTGATTATAGGGTTCATAATAATTAGCTGGGAAAATACTTTTTTCAATTTAAGTTCTAAACTCCAAATGAAAATCAAACAAAAGCCTGTATGTTGATTTTTACCCCTCAGCTTAAAAAGGCTGATACATTATAGAACTCGAGAACGATGTCACCTAGGATTTGTGGCACCTAAAGATTCTACTGCCAGGAGGCTGAGGGGCGGCACTGGCGGCCGACAGTATTTTTATAGCCTGAAATGACTCTTGTCCTTGATGTTCTAACCATCTTACCAGAGGTACTGCTGCTGCCCCGGTCAGAGCTGTTGTAGGAGCCCCCAGTGTGGCTGTCGTGAGTCTGGCTGTAGGGAATGGTGGCTGGCATAGGGCTGTCACCTCCTCTGTAGCGATCTGGTGGCGAGGACAGTGGAGAATATGGTCATTGTAGGGAGACGGGCGCACAGGGAGACCCCACAGAGGTTCAAGAACATACTTTGTAATGAACAAAGACAACAATTCATCACCACTTTACATCAGAAATGCTAATATATGGAATGAAATGGAGTTAGAGTTACACGTGAGGCATGCAAGTCATGCATTCATACTAATTCTCATGTGAGTATGTGAACGCATGCAACAGCTGCACTGAGATCTTAAACTGTCACGCCAGCTGTGGTTCCTTTCTGCAGGTACGACCAGGTGATGACAGCTTCATTCAAAGCCTCTTTAAAGATCTTTGAGTTATCCTTATCTTCCCTTTAGAAATCTGACGCCAAGGATAAACTCTCACACCTACTTTCATCAAAAAACAAAAAAAAGACACCCTAGATACCATGAGATGACAGCATTCACGCCTGGCCCGTGTTTAGCGGTAAAGATTCTACATAATTGCGTGGAGAGGTTGCATGAATGCCATACAGAAGGGCAGAAAGAAAGAATGATGGTGCCTATGTTGAATGAAAAGGACTGAGACAGAGCCAAGGGATGTGTGAGCATGAAACTCTTCTACAGGCGTCCACAGTGGGGCGGAGACAGCCAGGAGAAGAGAGAAGAGAGGGAAAATCAAGCGGAGGAAGATCATGGCTTGGAGTTGGCCTCTCTAAAGATGGCTGCTGGCTATTCCACACACTCACCCTTGTTCAGCTTGTTTTGCTCCATGATGTTGTACTGCAGCTGGGAGCTTATTTCTTGTTTCTGCTGCTGGACTGAAGTGGGCTTCCAGCAGTGTTTCTCATTCACCTCCCCTCCACCCCCGAGTCCACCTCCGCTCCCTCCAGTCCCTCTGTCTGAGTTTATGTTGTTTCCCATGATGGAGGACTGGATGAGCTGGGTGGTGGCATAAGGTGTCGGCTGGCCCCCCGGACCTACAAAGCGTCCATCTTTTAGGTTTGGGCTGTTGAAGGTCTTCATCTCATTGATCTTGTTGGACAGGTCTACGTCTCCGTAGACTCCTGACTCGGGCACCATGAGGTTGGTCTGCTTGTTTTCCATCTGGTTGTTATAATTGGCGATACAGTCGGCTGGAGAACATGAGGAGGGCATTTAGTCAGTCTTTTCTACTGCTGATCAGCTAAGCAGCAGTATGCCAGATCGGCAAAAGATTTCAAACAGTACGGCATCATCTTATCTATTGTAGAGCTGAGAAACTTAAGAAAAGCGACACATTTTCATCAAGCTTTTGAAAGCTCCCCGCCTACCAACGAGACACTTCTGCTTTAAGTCTTACTTTTGTTTGCAAACCTGACGATAGGCACTAGGTGAGTGACACGGGTGATGTTACACCCTTCTCATCTCTCTCTTCTCGGTTTCACCCGTGACTCAGTGCGGGTGTCATCTGTGTTCTTTTCCTTCTGATGGTGGGAGCGTCTTTGCTCATTGAGAGGGACAGAGACATGTCTGTATCAAAGACCTGGAATGAGGCGTGCAGTAAAAGCACAGCTTCACTGACAGATCCAATTTTCCCTGGCTCATAAAATATTTAAATCCTCCAGCAGATCTGAGAGCCAGCCTTACGGTAAATACCAAGGACGGCCATAGGTGCGCGCTGCTCGTGCCACGCGCCTCACATTTCAGCTGCATGGAACAGCTCAACACTTCAAAGGTTGATGTGTGAAAGCACCCCTATGGCTGAGATAAAGGGACATTAACTGCTATTTCTTTGCTCTGTCACCTAGTCAGTGATCCTCTTAATGTTCAGAGTTTAGGTTTGGCACACACACAAAGCATGCGTCTGGCAAGCTCCTTAGTGTCATACAGCGGGGCGTCATGCGAGTGAGGGCTGCCTGTTATTCCCTGTTAAACATCTCACACCATGTTAAGGTAGAGTCAAACACTTCAACCTCAGAGGGGTGATTAGCACACAGAAAAACTCAACTTGACTACAGTCTACAAAATGAATTATTAATCCTCATTGGAAAGGTTTGAAGTCAGGAGAAACTGTTTAGTGGCTGGATGGATATTGGATTGAACAGCTGGACAGGAATTATGTGCTGCCCTTAAAGGCATAGTCCCAAAGTGCATAATTTAGAACATAAAGCATTTCATTGCAGTCCAAGTTCCAGAGGATAGAGGTTTTTGGTCATGGCTGTTAATTATTAATATTACGTCCTACATCATACTGTGTGTGTGTGTGTGTGTGTGTGTGTGTGTGTGTGTGTGTGTGTGTGTGGTTTGTCAGCAATGCATAAGATTCTGAGGCCAAATGTGATTCTCTTTGTTGCTAACTGTACCAGTGCTAAATAAACTAAAGGCCACCTGGTGGTCTCTTTTTTTCCTTCACCCTACTTCTTCTATTCATGCTCTGCATTTCTGCCTACACATCTCACTCTACCTTTTGCATACACTTATTCTTCATCACTCCTTTGCATCTTTGTTTCCAGGTGTACCCTTCTCCCTCTATCGTTCTCTTCTTCTGGCCATCGTCTGCAGTCCAGCCTTGACCCCTTCGCCCGTTGCACATTTCTTAAATAACTGAGCACTTAGGGGAAATTGCATTACCGGGTATAACAACTGTATGGAAATCAGCAGAGCAATTTGATTAGCAACAGAGTAGAGCTATGAGCCCTGCTCAGTGTGCTCCTTTTATTTCCTGCCTAAAACAGCTCTACTTTAACCTCCGATAAATCAAACACACAAGCACACAGCCTCTCTTAATCCTAATATTTCTCTAGGTTTTTCTTGTGGAGACCTACAGAAGGGAGAGATACACAGAACAACTCTCCAGGGAGCTAACCTAGATATCAGATTTTACTTCCTTTTGCACTGCAGATTCCCCCAGCTCCCTACATTTCTTATCTCTACAGTTATTTTGTCAAATGATTGCATCGTTTCCTTCGAGAGGAGGGTTTATTTTGGTTGTTGACTGCATGCGGCAGTGACAAAACATACCTGGTCGGCTGTATGTTGCCAAGTTGCTGTCGCTGTTGCCGTTCCCTGCAGTGCAGCAGTTGATGCTACAGTCATTGTGGTTGGAGCATGAGTTGGGCCATGTGTCAGCCAGCCAGGGTTGAGTGGCAGAGTCCCCGATGTTTAGTAAACCAGGCCTGTGGACAACAAAAATTAAAAAAAAGGGGCACCGAATGGTTAACAATAGTAGGAGACCGAGCCAACACCACAATCACATTTATGCGAAGGAACAGAAACACCCACAGTAACATAATATTTGAAAGAGATTATGTGAGTTTATTTATCCAGCTGAGAAGAGGAAAAGTAGAAATCCGGCTTTAGCACTTTTTGCCTTTCGGCCGCACACGGGCCCGGGGAGCACATTAGAAAGAAGCCCAGCTAAATAGATTGTGTGTGCTTGGCTTGCCCGTAGCCGATGACACTTTCCCCGAGCCCTCGTGAGCATTAGCGATCTGCCTGGATTAGACAGCTAGATAAAATTCTCTCCCAATGCTGCGAATTCCATGTCCTGAGCAGTCAGTGAACCACAAACATTCAGCAAGTAGATTCTACGGTGTCACACAATATCTCTATCATTGGAAAGTGTTTTCTTTTTCAAGCTGTACACCAGGAGAGCAGAAGAAGAAGAAAAAAAGCCATGCATCCTTCGTGTCATTGTTTTGCCATCCATGTCTGCAGCTTTAATCCAAATACACATCAAGATGGCGGGTTTAACAGGATTCTACTGTTCAACGGGGCCTCAGGCCCAGTATTAGGTGTAAAAGGTAAGAGTAGTGCCCATGAAATGAATCAATTTGGTATATAAAAAGAATGCAGGCCACTTTAGGAGCGCCATATGTTGTTTGAGTATTCAAATCTCCACAGTGACTCCCGGTTTGCATATCGAAACGGTGAATTAGCAGTGAATTACATTTCCTCATTCCCTCTTAAATGACTCATTTCTTGGATTCATTTTGGGTAATGAACACATTCGTCTTGTACAGCCAAATACAATCTCACAGCGGCTCCTCAATCACCCTGGCAGCTATATGTTGATATTGAACGACCATTGTCTTTGTGCGGCGCTGACGCAGCCAATTCAATCATACAACTGAATAATATAACGATGGCTTCAAGCTAACTGTGCATTAACACAAGAACAACGCACGCATACATTTCTGAATTAAGGATATTTTGGACTAAAGCAAAGAGAAAGTAATGAATTAATGCATATTTTCCCTGCTATTTACTGGCTGTATAAACACATGCCAAATGGCATCCAGTGGATGTGCAGGTCTGATTCCAGACATTCTTGCTGTTTATGCACAATGCACAATTCCACTGCATGAGCTGTGCTGTTGCTGCTGTGTCCATGCATGTATTTCCATTAATGTTTTATGGCGATGCTACGGCACAGCCTTGTGGTTGGATGTGGGCTCTCCACCATATGGGATGAGGATGGGCTCTTGGCAGACTATATGGGGCTTTGTTCCTGTAGAATTATTACATAGTTAATGCACCTCCTTACCCCTCCTCTGCTCTGTGTTACTTTTGAAAGGCACAGCACTCCCCCTAGTGTTTGCCACAAAAAAGTACACAAGGCACACCCTACTCACTGGCTCAGGAGGTCTAATATTCTTTGTATTTGAAAATAAATGAATGGTGCTAAGAATTTAATGTGCATCTTATTTAAAATACAATTGTGCAAACATTTTTCTAAAGACACTAAAAGAACTCTTACCTTCCAGCACTGCTGACACCTTCTCCACCCCTTTGATACGCAACTGAAAAGAGAGAAAACGAGTTTCCGTCATGATTTCAGCACCGTTATGACTCTCGTGATGTCCTCGTCTTTGCCATAGTGGTGTAAGGTCAACAAAAAAATTATTCATTTGATTTTGAATTGTCAGTTTTGTGAGGGATGATTGGGAGGCTTCTTTTAAAGCTGGTAGGTTTTTTTTTTTTGTATCAGTGCAAGTGCGTGATTGAATGCGTGTGGCATCATTTCAGCTGAGTCACGCGCACACACGAAGCAACAGGAGCAGGAGGAGGATGTGTAAGAGGCTTATGAAGAACAAAGATGCAGCGCTCTTTGGTTGTCTGGCTGGGGTTCAGCGTGTTTGAAGCTCTGTGCGCTGCAAGTTGGACTCTTTCAAGGAGCTCTAAGCTGCCGACGTGTGTGAAGGAGAGATAAACTTCCAACTTTAATTACAATCTCTTCCCTGAGAGGAGAGAAGGTGGAAGAGGGGTAGGATGGGCCTTAGCTGCGTTGATTCCCTGTCTCTTTTTCAAAACAGGAAGTGCGTGGTGTGGCCTCTGCGCGTAGCCAGAGGAGGTCTTATGCAAACTAAAGTATCACACAGTCTGGCTCAAGATTAAAATCAGTATAATGCTCAGTAAAGTCCTGGTTTTACAGCGAGTAGCGGGGCAGGGATTTTCTCCCTAAAGAGACGAACCTGACTGCGGGAGCAAGGAGCGCGTTTCAGCTGAAAGATTTCCAGCAGATCATGAAACAAGCCTGCAACTGCAAAATTATTCCACCTGATTGCATGCCTCGAGGCAGACGGCGCACTGCTGCTGTTCAGATACAACCTCTGCACAGACAGGATCAACCAGTGGAACAACAAACTGCACAGGATTGTCTCCTTCACTGCTACTTCCTCTGATCTATTCACACTCTTTCACATTTGCCATTTCGCTAAACACTGCCAACACCCTTTACACATCTCAAGGGAACAAGGAATTTCCGATGGATGAAAGGCCACGAAAAGGTGGCGAGGACTGTAAAGACAGACTTGCAGAGACAGAGAGATACAGACGTACAAGGAGCTTTGCTTTTATCTGTTTTTCGCTGTGTCACTCCAGCTCACAGATAACCTCCTTAGCTCCGCTGCCACTTGCCTATCTAATTGGTGTGTTGGAAGCCCTGGTGGTGTGTCATTCTCTTAAATCCCCTCTGAGGTTGCCTGCAGCCCTTTGATCAATTTACCACCACTTTAAACAGCTTCTCGGTAGTGTGGCCTCCTCGTTTTTGAGCTTTATCTTCTGAAACAGCTCAAATATCTGCTGGGACATTTATGTGGAGGTAGGCCATTAAACGGTACCAATTAATGGGGTCCTTTTTTTTTTGTTTGCATCAAGTGTCCCTCACCAACTTCCCTACAGTCAGTGATTTTCACTAATGATTCTATTAGGACTGTGGTTGTTAAAGCCATTAAAGGATGTTTTTTCTCAATTGCAGTGAAAATGCTTGTGCCGCTGTAAGACATTTTGTTTGGTTTGTAGCTAGAAGGAAACACAGAGGACACAACCTTCAGTGGAATGAAGAACGTGTGTCGAAGGACAAGCAGGAGCTCTTTGAATGGCTTTAGGATTTTGTGGATCTATCAGAGTCAGATTCTGATTATTTTTCTGGAGCGACCTTTTTCTTTTAGGAATGTGGACCGAGGTGAGTTTAACTGTTTGGTATTTTTCTGTTCCCGTGAAAAAAGGGTTTGTGCTGTAAGAGGAGGGTGCTTACCTGTTGGTGTGAAAGTGAAGGATGGCACTGTTGGAAAAGAAAACAAAAGAAAAGAATTGTTGAATTATCAGAACTGACATTTCTAAATGTTAACTCCACAAAATTTTGAAGTTTTGCAATAATATTCCACAGCCTGTATTAACATGCTGCCCGCTAGTCTTTGATCCCCTCAGACGTCCCGGAGGGGAAATGAATGTTGAGCCAGCTGCCGGTTCAAGTCGCGACCCAGACTGTCAGGGGCCTGCTGTTCAGAGGTCTCGCACTGTTGAGATATCTGTTGTCATCTCGACTCTCACAACATCACCCTCGCAACTTAATTACTCACACAGGCATGGAGGGACCCTTTTATTAAACATCCATCTGATGTAGCAGGGTTCCTGTTTTTAAAAAGTCTTGTAGCAGTAAGAAAAACGGGATCCGAGACGTCTGATATTTACTGCAAAATTGGTTTTAAATGTACTGATATGGTGCTGCGGCCATTAACTTTAATTTTGCTTTTTTTTTTTCATGCGGCAAAGGCAGTTACAGCCCGTTCATTAAACCCTAAACATAACGCCTTTTTGATATTTTCATTTTTTATCGTTCTTTAAAAAAAAAAGAATAAAAAAGCGGTGATTCATGAAGTGGCTCAGGAACCCCATGAAAGCAGGTACGATTCTTTAATGACTGCTATGCTTGTATCTTTAGTCAGTTCCCTGTTTGAAGAAGTTAAGAATGCTCCAGTAAACACTGCAGTTGATGCAACTTTGCCCCATGCTGGTCGTCATCCAGCGCGCTGCCTTTAATATGTGCATTTTTAGAAATGCTGCCATCCGCCTTCAGACTGAAACTTGCATTTGCAAGAGACCTCTGAGAAGTCGGGCACTGCTGCTGTCATACTTTTATTTCCTCATACAATTACTTCATGCAGCACCCCTGTGCCAACAAATGCCCTCTAAACATCATAATCATCTTATCGTCTTTGAATCTCTCCTCTTGATACGCAAACGAGTCTGAAGATAGGAGCGGTTGGACTACTTATCTGTGCGGTGAATGCCTTTGAAGAAGAGACGTACCCAAAACAGTCGTGAGAAATGCGACTAGCGTGCATAAATCAGGAATCGGGTTGCCACTCTCACAGATGTTCATTCCCAGGATCCGACCTGTGACTCTTTATGTAATTACTGCCTTCTCTTCTCTAAGGATTACTTCAGCTGTAAGATTTGAGGGCTTCTGCAGCATCCCGTAATAAAATTTGTGCTGCACAGTGATGTCACTTGTAGTATTTCAAACAATACAATAAGAGCAGCACGAGGGCTGCATTCATGAGGGAAATAAGAGAAGGCTGTTTAGACTAATTTTGCCTTGACAAAATTAAATGTAACCATTCAGAGACAATGCTAGCATACACTGTAGCACACAGTAATCTAAATCCAACCTATTTCTCCCCTTGGCGCAGAGTGTTGATTCATGTGGTTGCAATTATACTCTTTTCAAAACATTCTTAGCTCCAACAAAGACTCCGGCCTCTTGTGGTCTGGGAGCATGAGGAGGAGAACGAGGGGAGGCATGTCTGTCTGCTGGTTCTCTGAAGAGCTTCTATCCATTTTTTTTTTTTTTGAGCAAACATCAACATATATGAATCCCAGGACATGAGGTAACATCATCCTGCATTGTCTTCTCATCTCTCACCTGACCTCAGATCGTGATTGCATTCATTAAATATTTGTCTTCAGTGTTTTCTCTGTAATCTAAGACATAACAAAACACACACACACACACACACACACACACACACAGAATAGCTCAAACCATTACAGACCACACGTGTATTTGTAAATGTGCACAGAGATCAGGAAAAGCTTAGCTGAGGTGTCTCTTCCTTTCAGAGGCACTACTCCCACTTTTATCGCAGCTGCAGTAGATACAGAAAATGGATAGCCACAGATTTACAGCTAAGTCAATCTATTGTTTGTGTGCGCTTCAAGGTTGAAGGGTGGATCTCTAACCTTGGCAGTCAGCAGTAAACCTAAACCTGGGAGTGGGGAGGTAGCAGGTAGCGCTCCCAGGCAGAAGCTGTACAAGGCCACACATTAAGAGAGCCCACGCATAAATGAGACTCTGAAAGAGAGGCTAATGTCTGTCTTTGTACTCTAAACATTGCGGGCAGAGGCCGGGCATGTCATGAACCCTGTCACTTTAAGTCAGGTTTAAACCCAGTGGGTTGAGCAGTGGCTATACCAGCAAAAAAAAAACCCTCCAAGACCCCCATGTGTGTTTGGACTGTATTTCAAAGCTATGAAGTGCTTATTAACCAGAGTCTGAAATTCTCGGCTCCTCCATATCTGAAGGCCTTCCTCTCTCAAAAGTACTTCGACCATGTGAAAATCTGTGTGTCCTTGATAAAGAGGGATTAGAGCCAGACATTCTCCCTTTCCCAGCACAGTCAGGAGGGAGTTGCTAAAAGGGGGTGTTTTGGACCTCAAAATGTACTTTACTGAAAACACTCTTAACACACACTCGCAGCGCAACAGCAGTACGAAAACAAAATAAAAGACGTGTTTGTGCAGTACTCTCAGCGGGAGCTCGCACTGCATTTTAAAGTACTCTACAGGAGAGTGCGTTCAGTACGACTTCACCTGAAGCGCTGCTCTACAAAGACGTCTTTCTGCATGTGGCAGAGAAGATGTAAGGTAGGCTGGCATCATTCGGGATGAAGAAGACGGGGAACACCGGATTCAAACTGATGTTCCTGCCAGTGTTAAATCTGTTATACTTATGTACTGACCTTTGCGTATACCTGCATAGCTGCTGGACAGGCCATTCCGCTTCTTTCGGTGTCTGTACAACCAGATACTGAAGACCATGAGGATAATCCAACAAGCAGCTCCTATGCCGGCTATAAAGGCCGGCTGTTTGACCACTTCTGAGATCTGCTGGGACAGCGGGTTCTCCTGGTTCACCGTGTCCGTCATTCGCCCGGACGCATCTAGAACAGTGAGAACAATGGTTAAAGAAGAGGTAACATTTTGTCTTGCAGATTTTGGATGGGAGTTAGGAATGTGAGAGCACTATTCAAAGCTGAAGCTAAACCACGTGGAAAAAGCCTGAAATGGAGAAATACATTTAAAAATAAATGGAGCCTGCACGGTGCATAAATACAAACATTCCTCCTCCCGGTACGTTAAAAAAAAAAAGGTTCTTCATCTCAGTGGGTACGTATGAGGCCGGGTTGTTGTGGAAAAGGAGTTGTTTCTATAATTCAAAAGCCTTTCATTGCAAATCCCAGTCAACAATAGCAGGTGAGCATATAAAAGCAACCGGAGACATTCAAACAGCCTGATGGAAGCGGCTAGGAAAACAGAGGCACGTCATTCACACCAAGCAACGGTGGTATCATAATCATATAAATAAATCCAAAGAGATCATCCTCAAACACACACACCACAGTAATTAGCAAACCGGGGCACATCTGTGGAAAAACTGAGGTGTGAATGCCTCGAAGCCGTTTCTACTGTGAAATGTGCTGCAGAGATGCCGCCTGTACAGCTGCTCACAACAACAACCTGCTCTCGGTCTGTTTTTCTCATCTGTCTATTCTCCCTCATGCGTGACACATGAAAGACTTCTTTGACTCGCCCCAACCCCTGAAATTTCTTCATGTTCTTGTTACTTTGTCTTCATCTCTTTTTCTCAACTCTTTCATGTTGTAGCCACTCTGCTCAACCGGCTCTCTAAGCCAGCGGCAAAAACATTTCCCAAAAGAAACCAGCTCCCTGCCTTTAACCCTCCATATCTTTCTTTGTCTCAGCCACTCAAGCTATGTCTCCATTTGGCCCCTCTCTTCTTACTTTTTCCGTCTTCTCAATTTGTGCCTCTGTCTGGCCGAGGGAACGGGGCATGCCAATGTGACTAAGCAGCCCACAAGGGACTGTACAGGTATCTAGGCCGGGATGACGCATACAAGCTCTGAGTGTGACAAATGCATTTGGGTGAAGTGCTGGTCCCCGAGGCACATTGTTCCAGTGCAGTGTTGGAACATGGCAACAATCACCACAGGAACTCTTCAAGTGAGATAAATTGTATCAGTCACAGCCAATGCTTCTTCATGCCCATCCCAGCCCACTCAATCACACATTTGAAACCAGATGGAGCTCTTTCTCTCTCTGCCTCATCCTGCTATTCATGTGTTTTCCATCTCTCTCCTGAGTGGGCCAGCTCAGAGCTTTGGGGAATAAAACCTGACAAAATATCTCCAAATATTTGTCCATCTAGACTAAAAGAACAGAAAAACAATAAGTAAATTACAACGGCCGGCCTCCGAAGCAGGCTCAGCTGTGTGTCTTAGCATTAATAACATGTCATGTCTGAGCCCGGAGTGCAGGATTCATTATTGCCTTTGTTGTTTGAAGCGGAGCAGAGGCAGAAAACATTGCATCCTTGACTGGAGAATGGAGCAGGGCGCGGCAGTGAGCTCAACAGCTCTGCCACACAGGAATTTAATGCGCCTGTGCTGATCGCACTGCCAGCTACTGTAGCTAAAACTATTTTAGGCTACGCAGGAGCCGTGTAAGCCCCCCCGTCATTCAAACTCATCATAGTCCGCTGTGGCAAGTTTGATGATGTTTTTGTAACAGTAATCTCTCCAATTATAGTTTAAAACATCGCTGATAATAAAGACCGAGAGAGCAGGCAGAGGCTTGAACATGTCTGTTCCCATAAAGAAAGGTATTACATAACTGTCTGTTTGCTTGGCATTAAGTCTCATTTCTGTAAAGCTCTTAATTTAAGATGGCTGGATTAATGCCATATTTATTTGTCAAATGTTTGGGCTTCACTCAGAGGGCAGGAACTGACGGAGGACAAAGGCACTGAAGTAATGCTTTAAAAAAAAAAAAAGAAAGAGGGGAGGGAGAGAACCAGTGGTTGTTTCTACTCACCGAGCTGGAAGAAGGTGACATCACTCTTGACCCCTGGACCGGCACCAGTGCTGGCTGCTACCTCCACGCTGTAGCGGATCCCCGGGGCCAGGCTGGGAATCAGCACGGAGAAGGTTGAGCCATCAACTGTACGGTTGATGTGGTACCTAGTCTCATTCCCCAAGCACCAAATCTGCCATAACAGACAAAGATGACGTGGAAATTGAGGCAATGTTTTGAGCTTTTCGTGACAACGCTCAGTTTTGGTAGCTGCCACCGGTCCGTGTTCTTATAATAGGCTGGTGCCGCTTTTAGCACAGAGTGGGTATTGTGTTACGTCTCTGAGGCAGGAAAACATGTTTTCACTTCCATGTTTTACAGAACACGCTCAGCACAGGATCAGTATTAGCTCTGGTAGCCATAACATGTCACGGCGCAGTCTTCAACCAGTGAAAAACAGTAATGATCCCCAATTTTAGCCCAAGCTAATGGCTGTCGGTTCCAAGGAGCAGAGCTGCCTCACAAAAGTATACATTAACCTCAGTATGAGGCTCAGACATCTACATCCTGTACCTCTGGCAGTCTCCTTTCTTTACTGCTTACCTCCTTCCACCAGTTAACTACATTAATATGCCCACATCATCTGGCGCGTATGTGTTTGCACTTCTGTGATGGAAACTACAAAAGGTTTAAAAATTTCCTGTGCATCTTAAAAATTGCGGTGTGAAGAAGTGCCGCTGGGGACCGGGCTCAGTAATGAGCAGGGAGCACTCTCGAACTGTACTTAAAAACCATGAAATTACTCTAAAGTCTATCAGCAGAAAACATTTACCTGGAAAATTAACTGCGGCTTAACTTTTTCACAGGCTCTGCCTCATCTCCCTTTTCGCCACTCACCTATATTCCCTGTGACTCAAAGGCTTTCCAATTAAAATAAAGGACTTCCACAGCATAATGTATGAGAAGACAGTGCTATCCAAAATTGGCCATTATTAAAGGGCAAACATTATCAGGTAAGGAGGCAGAGAAGGGGACTAATAGAGTTGCTATAGAAAGGACACATGAACCCAGCCAAGACCAAAGAAGTGAGGTCTTCTTCTTTATTGTGTCCTTTCCTTCTTACACTGACGTCTCTGCTGCGTCACATTATTGACAGCAGGCAGGAGTTTGTGCTCTTCAAACCAAATACTGTAAAATACACCATCAACCTGCATGCGCATACACACACACACACACACCTACAACACTAATGGCTACTATTTCACCTTTGAAATTCCACAAGATGTGTGAATCTACCATCTCCACCAGATGGCACTGTTTCACAACTGTTTCCACTGCCTTTCCAGCTTCCCTGCCTCTGAGCCTTTGTCAGCACACACAGAGCACTGAGAGGTCCACAAAGGTATGCCTCATCCAGGAATTCATTACCTTTCCATGTCTATGTATTGTCTCTTTCTCTGTCATTCTTTTATCTGCTACATCTACACCTCTGTTTTGTCTCCTCTGCGTCTCTTTCTGAGCAGTCCCACTTGCTCAGACCTGAGGTAACTGCTGGCTGTTTTTTTTTTTTTTTTTCCTTCCTTGTTACCTTGTACTCCTGGACCACCCCATTCTGCTCCTCTTCTGGAGGGGGTTGCCAGGAGACGATGATGGCAGTCCCATTGTCCCCACTCTCCGTCACTGTAACCTTACGAGGAGGGGCACTGGGGGCTGGGGAGGTAGACAAAAGAAAAAAAATGTTCATACATGATATTTTCCCCCTCCCTAAGTGCCAGCAGTCTCTGCCTGCTTTCTCGGTGCAATTTAGCTGTCAGAATCTCTTCTTTAGCTCTGTGTGTGATTAAAGCTAATGTGAGAATAAATGACTAATTCGCAGAATTATGATTTTTTTTTTTAAATCTGAAAAATCACTGTTAAACATAAGGGTATTTGGGGGGGGGGGGGTGGTAAAGAAAATAACTGTTTATTCAAAACAGACATTTATAGTGGGGGGCATATGTTGGCGTGTGAATGCCAACCTGTGATGGCAATTAAAGACAAAAAAATAGAAGTCACAGCATGCGTGAGTGCTACAAAGAGACATTTTGCTGCTTATGAGAAAACAAACATTATGTTTAGAACTCCAGAAACAATTATCAACACAATGGGAAACAAAGGAGAATCCAGCAGAAAAAGATCAAAACACTCCCACACATGCAACACACAAAAACACACACACACACACACTCCAGTAAACACTCCGCTCTACAAATTAAAATTTGCAGTTGGGTTTAAACCAAACCTCACAAGACTGCCACAACCACACCCTTATGAAAAATGAGTATAACACTTGCACTGGAGTGTTGCATATTGCTCGCCATACCCAAGTATGCGTGAATACAACACAGTTAACGATAACATAATCCTGCCTTCTGCCAGCAGCTGTTGTATGCTCTCACACATGCGAGCTGCGCATATAAAACGGTGTAAACACGAAAACATGCACGCACGCACGCCGAAGCACTCTCACACACAGCCGTACACGTTCGCATCCCCCCACACCTTCCTCCAGCGTCTTGCCAATTTTGACATCGCTGTCTGTTCCCTGGAATTCGTTGAAGAAGGGGCGGACTTTGAATTCATATGTGACGCCCTTCCGAAGGTGTGGCACGACGGCGCTGTCCTCCCCGGGGGTTCGCACCTCAAACACGGCCCATTCGCTCCTCTGTTGCCCCTCTGGCGAAGGCCTGTACATCACCTTGTAGCCCTGGATGTACTGGGACTGCTGCTCCACCTGGTGAACGCAACACAGACAAAGGTGGTGTCAGCTTGGCTCGATCATGCACATCACAAGTAACGGTGGGAAACGATACGGCAGTGGAGCAAACTGTAGCATCACCGGACAACTGTGGATTCACGCAACCGATACGCCAGACGCAGATGGAACGGGGTGCTAACTCATCACATCGCCCCTCTGTTTATCCATCCACATCTACATTTCTCTTTTCGAATGTCTGTCTATGCGCCATTTGGAGCAGCAGTGATTTGTGCAAACCACACTATGAGGTCATTGGCCAAAGGTTCCTCCAAGTCTGGAGCTGCTTAAATAGGGCCCAGACTCCTAGAACTGCCTGTCTCATCCTGTCCTACTCTCTGCTGACTGCTAAAGTCAGGAAAGAGAAGAGAAAGTGCATCTTTACACAGGAAGTACACTGTTTAAATAAATAAATAAGGCATTTGATGTAGCCAAATAAAGAGAATAATTAGAAGGGAGTTGTCTGTTAGTCTTTTTAATCGAAGAATAATTAATGTTGCATGCAGCATGGTTAAAGAAAAGAATAACCGTTAACCAGTATGCTAATATCCCTACGAGTCCCTGTGGAAGGCAGGCAGCGCTGGCTTGTAAAGATTTTAGTGATTTCTTTATCCCTCCCCCATAAAATATGCTGCCGGCTCAGGTGGTCTTCATTAGGCTGAAAACTGTGCAACCATTTACCACAACACAAAGGAAAATGTAAAACCAAGAAAGTGCACATTGAGAATAGATTTAACCCCACACAACAAGGAAACTGCGGTGCTCCCTCCTGTCATGTGTTTTACTGGAACATTCCAGCGAGACAGAGTAACTGGGCAGTGATGCTTTAAATCAGTCTTGACATGTCAGTATCCTTTATACGTTTCCTCAGCCCCATCCATCACTCACTGTGGCACTTCATAATACCTGAGAATGCTGGGGTGGCCTTGTGTCAAAAAGACAAAACCGGGATTGTTTTTTACCCTTCGGTGACCCGTCCTGCACTCTAATGTCTACGAGGCAGTCGGCGGAGCGCAAAGATATATTTGCATTGTCTCCAAAAGATACAGTTGCCAGATCAGTTCAAAAGGACATTCGTACTTATTATTGAGCTTGTACCAGCAAAGAAAAGAAAAAAAAAAATCACCACGAGCTGCTGTTTCTACTTCTTCCTCACCCACCTATCCATTTTAACATCTGTAAGCCATTTCCACTTAAGAGCATGAGTTGGCAGCTTCTTCCTTCTCACTCGTATTATTTTAACAGCCGTCAAGTGTTTTCAATCTTAGAGGGCACAGCCTGGCATGGCGCACACTGTTATATAGCACTACATGACGAGTTGCAGGAGGTTGAGCTCTGCAGTCTAGCTTTTGGGTGGTGGAGTGGTCCACTGTGGACAGGGCTGCAGATTTTTGGTTTCTGGCCAGCTGACCAGTTCAGGCTGGTGCCAGATGGACACTAAGAACACTTGGACTGGGTTCCGGGCTGCTTTCTGCAGCGTCCTCTCTCTGTAGGGTGCTAGGACGTTAGTACATCTGCTCGGCCGAGTGGTCTGACAAATCGACCATGGGCATATCACTAAACTAACCTTGAAGCTTAGTGACTACCAAAGATCCACGCTGCAATCTGATCCTGAGAAAAAAACAAGTGACAATAGTCCATTCATTGCTAAAATGATACTCACCGTCCACTGAACCCTGACAGATGAGGAGGAAAGAATAGTGGGGTTGTGCAGGTGGATGACCACGTCTCCTAACTCTCTCTGGATCTGACGGTGGTCCACGCCCTGACTGGTGGGAGGGATGTCTGTTTGCAGGCAAACATGAAATAAAAATAATGGTCATATTTTAAACTGCAGAAAAAACCACATGAAACGGTATTATATATTCATATCAATAAGAATTTAATACATAGTTCTCACCTTGTGTTTTCACAGCATCAGTGATTGGACTGGGATCGCTCAGCCCATAGGCATTGGCTGCCCGTACTAAGAAGAGGTAGACTGCACTGGGCTTCAAGCCCTTCAGTACAAATGACTCAGTTTTCACATGCTCTGCCAAGGTCTGCCAGCTGCTTCCTGATGCATGACTGTGGACACACCACAGAGAGAATTAAGGTTTAAAAGGTTTGAACGAAGCCCTCTAGTTATTAGTCTGTTCATGGTCAAGCTTTACCTGAAGGCTTCTATGATATAGGAGGTGGGCGTGGCTCCAGCATTAAGGTTCGGTTTCCAGGAAAGGGCGACGGAGCTACGGGTAACATCGGTGACCTCGGGTTTGGAAGGAGCACTGGGGATCAGGTTTGGGTCAGTAGGTCTGTTTGGCTGGACCGGGGCCCCGAATTCTAAGTGCAGAACAGAGAAAGGCAAACAATGAGGAAAACCTAGTGTACTGCCATTTTCCCAAACCCAGCGGCATGTGAAAAATCTCCAAGTCTTGTGTCTCTTGTTGTTTAAATAAACACAGTCACCAATATTTAAAAAAATACACTTGCTAGTGAAGTGGTTAGGCTTACCTTGGACCTCTAAATAGGCTTTCCAAGAGGCCTCTCCACTGGGTGTGGAGGCAATGCAGGTGTAGGTGCCAGTGTCACTGAGCTGGAGGAGGAGGAGGAGGAGATGATATTTGTTTAAATGGAAATTATTTAAATGTGTCCCACGGTTTCCTGAACTGGGCTCTGCCTCTTGTTATCTCCACCCCACCATCACCGCTCTGCTTATTGACATGCTGAAGGAGTCGGTAGTAGGCAGCTGTCACTGCCTGATAATCTCAGTATCATCTCCTTTTGAGCAGAAACTGGGGGAAAGCAGCTGGAAAGGCCAAAAGTGGCGGAGCATTCCCAGTCAAATGGAAAAGATTTTCACAGGATCATACACTAATTGGAGACCTTTTCTCTCTTTGCCATCCACCTGAATACCAAACATGAAAGCGACTGCTCCGTGCAACACATGTGATGGGTGTTGATTATTCATGTGTTTGGCGTTTTAGAAAATGTGAGCCACGGTGTGCCACATTTGTGGAACTGGGCATAACTGGAAAACTGCTCGTATCTCTCTAACGAGGCTGCAGTTTGTTTTTAATATTCTATTAATGCATTCGATTCAAGGGTAAAAAAAAATATCTGCCACATTTCTTTCAATCAGAACGCAGAAATTCAAGATAAAACTGCAGAAACGCCTGTTCTGGACTGTCACCTGAATCTGGACCCCAACCAAAAACAAATCATAATTTATTGGCTCGCAGCCTGAATTTCCTCCCAGTTTAACCGAAATCTGTTGACAGGTTTGTAAGATGTTCAGCTCGGTAACATGCGAATGAACCAATAAACCAACCAAGCAGATTTAAAAAAACAAACAAAAAAAAAACAAGGGTACAGTTTTAAAAATGTCTGCTCTGTCAGCTGCAGTCTGTGTCTCTGCTATAATTCTGTTACGGTTTGTTAGTGATTGATAGCATGCTGAGGACTGTGCTTATATTTAGGCAAAGTAAAACAGTAAAACTGAAAGAGATAAATGTTTGAATAATGCAGTGCAAGCGTGTCCTGTCAACAAACCTCAACGTGTGCTTTTTCTTGTGAGAATAGGAAGGAAATCTATCAGAACAGCAATGCGCACAAAGGCACACGAATGCAACATATTCCCCCACACATCAAAAACATCGTCATTAAAATCTTCTCTGCTGCAAATGACAAGTTCATTAATGTAAAGTGCCTGCAGAGTTTACTCTTCTGCAGCAGGGGAAGGGGGTTCAGATGCGTCTCCTTCCTGCCTGGCGGCCCAATCACACTGCAATCTTGTCACCACGAGACGTGCCGGCATTCATCAGAACGCCACAAAATGACGCGAACTCTGACCCCGTGACGCCTCCATCTGGAAGACGCGTCAGCGCGCCCTTCTCGTCTCTACCTAGTGTGTGTCACGCAGCTTGCCATGACACATACATGTACGCACACACGCGCGCAGCCCACTGCGCCCGCTGACTGACAAGAACTACAGACTGTTCAACTTCACAGACTCCGTTTCAGATCTGCGGCTACTGACTGACAGCCCACTGAGGGCTGGCTGCTGGCAGGCAACACATGCTTTATTTACCAACCAGCAGGGGTGTGCCAAGCGCACTATGCATGTGATATGGAGAACCTTGAAGCTTATTTTCAATTGATTTAGAAAAAAAATCTTCATAAGAAACCATGTATTATATATAGTCATACAGAAATACATGCAAGTTAACAGATTCTGAGTGAAATCACTAACAGTGGTGGGTACTACACTGATAACTTTGCTTGATGCTAAAAAGGGAGCTGGGCATGTTTTTACATGTGTCCAGGTGTTTTACCTTTGCATAGCGTATCTGGAGTGCACCTGTGTCCATCTGCTTGACCCTGGAGTCATGTGTGGACACCAAGACGCCGTCCTTCCTCCACAGGACGGTGGGTGTTGGATTACCAGATGTCACACAGTTGAGGACCACTGTACCGTCCACAGCCACCGTCTGATTGGTCGGGCCCTGGCGGATGACTGGTGGCGGGCGATCTGACACAACTGTGGAGGCAGGAAGGAAAATGGGCAATTATGTGGATGGCGCAAATCTGTGAAGGTTTCATGTGGTGTAGCAGGGAGAGAAACAACACAGGATTCAGTCAATTATATCCAGCTTGTGGGAGTAAACACACAAAAAGGTATAGAATGAGAATCAGGCAAACAACCCTGTAACAATGAAAGAATGTGAAAACTGCAATGGTAGCAGGAGAGGAATTAAATTCAATTTTTTTTAAAACTGGAAGCAATTTTCTAATCATTCAGCAGCAGGAGTCCAAGTCAGCCAAATAAAAACAGTGTAATTAAAATGAAAGCGCCTCAGATACTTCAGTCCTCTCGCTGCAGATCTACCAGACGCCTAGCAGTATACATAAAAAACGCTTTTCAGCCAACACTTCCCTGGCCCATCCCCCCACCATAAAACACCAAACTGGGGGGAAAAGGCTTAAAAAACATGTAGCCAGAACAGACAAAGGTATTAACGTGAGGATGTTTAAACTCCTCCCTGGCTCACAGCCCGTGGACCCCAGGTGTCCAACGCAAAATCAAACAAAGAAACAGAAAAATCGTGCATTTGACAGCAAAAAGCACAGAAAACGGCTTTAAATCATTTCTGCTGCTTCTGATTTATCATATTCCTACTACGGGCTCTTCTGCCTCCCTCTGATCATCATTATTATTCATTGCGCTATTGATGACCACTGCTGGTAGGCCCACTGATTTACTAGCAAGTTGTATTCAGTGAGGAGAACTCAAATTAATATCTAACACAGTGTAAAGGCAACACATAATGATGTATGTATGTGTGCATAGATCTTGAGAACCATGCTGCGGTGCAATCTGCGGGCTGCTTTGTCTTTGCTTTTGTGCCGAGGATGGTGCAATTACTAAAACACTGTCAGCATGACCTGTAATTACCAAATCCGCCTGAGGAGAAGTGGTGGCCTCAGAGCGGCCTGCTCGCTTTAATAACTGTTATTATTATCCAGAGAGCACGACAGAATGAGAGAGAGAAGAGGACGTAGATTTGGAGCATACCATTGCAGGTCTTAAATGAAGAAGGACATTTGTTAAATGAAGGGATAAATCTAGGTGTGTCATAGACAAACTAATAGCTGCCCAAATCACTGTGGGAATGGTGGAAATGAAGCCAAGGTTAGTCCACCAGGCTGTCGGGGATTGGCTAGCAGGGTAATTAGAGGACCCAATCCAGACCTCACCACACGGCTACAGTCTTCCAACAGTAGACAGCAGCAAGCCAGCCATGGAATACAGAAGGAGACATTAGCCAGCGTGAAGCCAGCGAAGCCAAATACTGCGCCACGGTCTGGGTGCACAGGCACCAGAGAGTCTCTACCTCTGACAGGAACACAACGAACTGGCCAGACCAAACCTCACAAACCTCAGTTTGGATATTAATATGCTCTAAAGCACGGCCGCAGCATTACATTTGAACAGCATTATACTCATGAACCAAAGATTATCTGAAATTCCAAAATTTATCCCTCCAAATTTTCTCCCAGCGTTCCGAATTCTCTCTGCAGAAAGCGTGTTTAAAAGAAGTTTGCCTACCATCTGTGACCTCTAGCAGAGCCTTGGTGATCACACTGCCAGCAATGTTGAGGGCCTGGCAGCTGTAGTAACCCATGTCTGAGCGCTCAGCATCAGTGATGGTCAGATCTCCAGTCTGAGATACAGAAAATCGGCTGGAGGGTTGGGGAGGTTGGTAGGAGAACAGCAGGTTCTGGAAAGGATGGAAACAGATCACATATGGTCATCATTTTAGTATTTGCTTGGAGCAAATCAACTGGACAGATGGAAGATTTCATTCTAAAAATGGCAGGCAGGCATTCGTCTTAAAGGGTGAGCGATCACGTGAACTAAGTCTACAGTTATTTCCAAAGCTTGGAATGAGGTTTGAGACGAAAACTTTTACTGCAGTTTAGTTTATTTACCTGACTGCCTTCCCGCTGCCAGAAAATGGCCGGTTGTGGGTTTCCAGTGGCCTCGCACTGGAAGGTGACGGTTCTCCCAACTCCAACCACCTGGTTCCTCGGTCTTATCACAAATGCTGGAGGCACTGGAGGACAGCCATGAGGATGGTTAGCCGATGAATAGACAAACACGCCATAGCATATTATATTTATTACAATTATTATAGTTATAAGGGGGTCTGGGTTATATGAATATAAGACAAAATAAATCTAACTGCAGGCCACTGTTCTTGTATTCAAATCTGTTCTTGACGAATCTGGCTCGCTTTCAAAACTTTGTTTGGTGTGTGCACAGCAGATCAAACAGTACGCTGATCAAATGCAAAAATGCAAGCGTATTATTGTTGTAATGAATAGAAAAAACAGGCTCACTCCCATGCCCCTCATTTGCATGGGCAAGGACATGGACCATTAAAATTTACATGGAAATGGGGAATAAATTTAAGCCATCTGTCCATGCTGACACCCTCCAGTAGTGCAGACCTCAACCACAATGCAGTATCCGTGCATGTTAATGACAAAGTCCATCTCAGAACAAAGTGTGGTGACACAGACCAATGTCATGGTGACACTGGTCCAGGTCTCTATGTGAGGACACACGACCTGAATGTAGAGGTCGAGAGGCGGGCCAGTTTACACGTTTATTTCAAAAGCACTCTGGATATGCCCACAAATGATACAACTCTGCACACATTTTCTCATA
>JAVDPK010001824.1:866494-880242 GCA_034780415.1 Cichlasoma orientale | reverse complement strand
AGAATGGCCACGGCTATCCCCCCCCCCCCCCCCACACACACACACACACACAAGGGAAGCAGAGGGAATGACAGGACAGGAGAAAGTGAAGAAGACTCTGCTTAATATATATATATATATAATGCTTTTTATCCCTCCTGGTTTCCTGAAGGTAGTTCAAGTTCACAAGCTGTAACACCGCCAGGCGATCAGGAGCCAAACATCATCAAATATTACCTGAGGATATTAGACAGAGATGAACGTGCAGCACAGCGAACACTGAGAAAAACATCAAATGGCTGAGCAGCCCCAAATGTTCTTGCTTATACGTGACTGCTTAGATCCTCAGCTGTTTTTTTTTAAATTATTATTATTGCTCAGCAGGAGCATTTACTGTTGACGTGTCTCTATGATTCAGCATGCTTGAGATGTTAATGTCTTTGTAAATGCAAAATGTGGTCATAAGAAATATGTCAAAGCATGGAAATATTAAATATTTTACATATACAGAAAGAAAATATTCACAGTAGTCAAAGCACATTACTCTGCGCTTTTCTGGTCAAATAACAGATTTATCTGCATTAAACTAAAGCTTACACTGGATGAGTTCCCCTCCAGTCCATTTCCACTGACTACACAACATAAATCCTCTTCCCCATCATGAGTGGTGTTTACGCCATCAGCAAAAACCTGCCCTAATCGCAGCGTGGCTGTGTTGTATGCTTCCATACCGATGCTCTTCACCTTGCCTCCAGCTCTGTCCTGTGAGACAGACACCTCTCATTCGCTCCCTCGATGCATCTCCCACTTTGTCTTTAAATTTCTCTCTCCCCTCTCAGCATTTGACCCCCTTATCGTACCCGCTCTTTCAGCTCACACACATTGAGCAGCTTACATCAAAGACGGGCTTATAGCAATGGTGTGTTAACCCATGGCACTCCATTGCAAAGGCTGTTGCAGGTGGATAATTTGCCAGAGGGGTGCATACTGTGTGTCTCTGCTTGCACTGTATAAATCTGTACTTTTGCTGGTGGGTGTGAAGATATAACAGGACTCCTACTGTACTCTGGAGAATCACTGTCTCCTGCCTCCTCCTTTCTTTGCTCCCCCCTGACCCCACCACCAGAGAGAAGAGACTGGACACAGCAGACATCCCTCTCCGTCTCCTCTTTCCCTCATGATCACCCTCTTATACAACTGTCCGGCAGCAGGGAAGCCGCACTGAGCATGCCCATAATGATGACTGCAGATCCAAACTTCACAGCTATGAACACATATCCAAATACAAAGATAAAAACTGACAAACAAGGCAGCTGTAAACAATAGATAGCATCACCATGAAGCCATCATACATTTTCCACTTCTAAATGTTTTGTTCTTTACGGGATTGATTTATAGCGTTCACATTTGTATTTAAACCCTGGGTTTATAAATCATGTAGAAAACAATCAAAGTTCTCTAGACAACCGTGACATTCAGTATGAGGTCACATCTGCGGAGTCACATCGGTTAAAAATGCTTGACAGCCTAAGTGCACGGTTGACCGCAAGATATCACATGCGCACCCGTAAATATGTCAACAAGAGCAGAGGGACTATTACCCCGCTGGCCTTTAGGGTTTGCACCTGCACGCCCCGAACATCATGAGGTCTTCCTACAGAATGTGATGTCACAGAGCGGAGACAGGATGTCCCGATTACTCCTACGAACAGAGAGAGTCCTTTTGCAAATAAACTAAATTCAGGCGTGGGCCTCGACATGTATTCACAACTTATCTTACTTGCTACGGTATGAAAACTGGGATAAATGAGGAGACACCGTGGCTTAAAATTATTTGGGAAGATTTCCCAGCAACCGGTTTGCTGAGAATGACGCTCAGATATAAATGTAAACCAAGCCATGCAGGGAAATAGGCTGGCCAAGCTCGTGTGTGCGCGTGTGTGTGTGTGTGATAAAGGCATTTTCATTGCACCGTATCAGGTGATTTCAGTAACTGACACTGGCAGCCAGGGCAGATGGCTTTGCGAACCTTTTAGTGACACACCACGGGGCATGTCCAAGCCTGCTCTGGCCCGGCGAGGCTGCCAGTGCAGCGGGTTCAACCTCAGCACTTCACCCTCTGCACACTTCAACACGCACATGCAGACCTCATGTGCAGCAGCATCTAACAGCAATTATGTCTCTACATAAAGAACACAAACATGTGCTCACACACAGGCGCGCGCGCACACACACACGCACCACATAAAGGAAATTCTGCCCCACAGCCGCACAGACAGAGAGGCCATTGAGTGCCTGTGTTTGTTTAAATGGCCATAAGTCTTCTCGTCGGGCTCGGAGAGGGAGATGGCGTTTGGCGAACATGGCGAAAGGCGCAGAGGGCAGCGGGGAAGCAGGTTTATGTGAGTGACTGAGTGAGTGACTGGCTTGGCACCTCATAGTTCAATAAACAGCGCCTGCTTGATTGGAGTGCTCGGTGAGCAGCAGTTGGACTGAAATAAAGAGCGTTCGGAGTGCCAGAGCAGCAGAAGCCAGGAATGTCAAAGAGAGAGAGAAAAGAAACAACAACAACAACAACAACTCAAGAACAACTCAATGTCCAAAAATGTTACAAAAATCCCATAAAATCCCGATAAGAACACCCACCGCCACAATGCAAGCTGTGTTATAAACATCTGTACAGGATTATCACATTTGAATTTAATGACTGAAAAACACTGACAA
The DNA here is from genome assembly GCA_034780415.1 of Cichlasoma orientale. NCBI lineage: Eukaryota > Metazoa > Chordata > Actinopteri > Cichliformes > Cichlidae > Cichlasoma > Cichlasoma orientale. The sequence continues at coordinate 877,539 of JAVDPK010001824.1, read as the reverse complement.
GCTCTTTGTGGATTTGTGAGCCGACTGATCGCTCACTGTCTGCATGTGAAAGTGATTTCAAGGCTGTTTGGATTCTCAGGGAGAGCCTGTTACCTGTTGTGGAAACAGCGTTAGATACTGAGGCTATTAAATGTACTCAGACAAGTATAGTTTTCTCATTAGGTACTAGCAAAGTTAAAAAAAAACCCACCAAACACGGCTACAAAGCATTACGCTGATTCCAGTGGAATTCATTCTGTTTCCATTCTCAGTGTTTTAGGAGTTTCACAATGCAGTAAAATAATAATGAGGGAGCTAAAGATGGGAGAAAGGGGAAAATGAGCATACTTTATTACCTTCATTTCCAACAATAGATCATTTAATGTTACAGCAACACCGGCAGTCAACACCCAGCTAGCAGGTTTATAATAATGCATGTGCGCATTTGTCCAGCCTCACTGGACTGCGCTCTACTTTGAGGTATAAAAGGCATACGAGTAGAGCTTCTACTTCGCATTTATAATCTTGTCTATAGGTGGAGCTTTACATCCAGAGGAAGAGGAGGAACTGAGAACTGGTGTAACGTAGCTCTCACCACTCACTGTATAGCCCCGAGCCTGCAGCTCTCTGCACGCAGATAAAAAAGAGCAGGTGTAACACTATCGTCCGCACAAACAGGTACACCTGTACTTTGTGCTCGCTCATTCTTTGGCTCTTTCGCCCTCTCAAACACAACAGAGGCAGACACAGTGCAGCCCTGCTCGTAGCCCTTCTGCCCTCCGTGAGCCAAACCCATACGTGTGACCGCGCTAGATTGATAGTAAACTATAAAATTTCTATTTTCTGGACACATTATGCCAGCATGCTTTTCTCAACATCCTGCATGTCTGTTAATCTCTGATAAGACTTCTCTGAATAAGTTAGAAGTCTTACTGTGGCCCCTACCAAATAAATTCTTAGTATAAAAGCTGCAGATCGTAGATTCTGCAAATTATCCAGAGTAATGGAAAACAGTGATTCAGGAAAGACATGAAGCTTTTAAATTTTTTAAAGTAATTATTCAGCATTGTTAGCGCTGCAATCAGAAATCTTGTTACTTTGTACTCATGGGCAGAGGCAGAAATCTCAACGATGGATCTCAATGTGCACGGCGAGACGCTGCTTGGAATAAGTGCGAAAACGTGTTACGGTGCTGCTCGGGTGATCTGCTCCTTTATGAACTCCGCCCTCCATCTTTGCCTTTATAGGTTTCACTCTTTCCTTGCTGCTGCTCTTCCTTCTCATCCTGCGCTCAGTCTAGACTCTGCAAGTCTGAGTCTTCACAGCGTAATAGGATTTAACACAACACACAACTGGTGAGGATATGCAGATCACACGTTTGTCACCATAGAATGCTCATTATAGTAAATCCCTTTACTTCAAGAAAAGCAGGCGTAAACATGCCAAGAGCCATGGAATATCTCTATCCACTAGTGCCTAAATCCCACTCTGTGTTTAACGCGGCTTAGTTCACATTGTGTCAGTTATGTTTTCTGACAATATCTCGCTGTGAGCTGCCCTCCCGTCTGTGTGGCCCCTAGCAGCTAACCCTCTCCCAGCATCTGCAAAGATGAGAACCTTATTAAAACAATCTTCCCAATTAACATTCCTGGCACTTGGAGGCCCATCCCCCCCGAGGAGCAGGACCTCCTGTGCTTCTCCTCCAGATCTGACCCCTCCTCGTCTCTGTGATGACAAAGAAGCTGTGTAGGACCCAGACCAGCCATGAGACCCTTGAGCGCTAGTGCTGAGAAAGGGGATGTGAGGCAACTTGTTTTCCTTCCTGCACAACCGAGATCCGTGTGCTCGTCTGTTTTTACATGTGCGTTTGTTTGCGTGCGTTCATCTGCGCTCCGTGTGTTTCAGAAAGAGAGGGGAAAATGCAGTTACGGATAAACAAATTACTACCAGTCAGGACAGCACGGTCATCACAAATATTCCTAATTTGATGTGACGTGCAATGACATGGGCTTATTTGCACAGGGGTGGATAACTCATGATCCTGGGCTCAAAGAGGTACTGTAAGAGGAGGCTGCAGCTAGCACACATCGGAGAAATTACATCCGTAAACACAGCGTGCTTCCCCGTAGAGTTCTATCTGACCCTCTGCAAGCCGCTGTCAGAGATTTTGGAGCACAAACATCTGCTGCAAATCTTTTCACTTCTCCATTATCCTGAGATCTCGCGACCAGATGACCGTGCCCTCTCCAATCTCTTGCCCATCTTCCCAAAACAAAGCTACATCAGCTATAACAGCAGAGACTAATGGACACTGATACAGTGGTATTCTGCAGCAGTGCTGTGCAAACAGGACCATGGTGGTGGGGGGGAATCAGATCCTGATGTTGAAAGAGAGATGAGAGGTTTACAATGACCGAGTTTCTGGCTATTCCTCATGTGAGCGTTAATGGAAATCACAAACATTAAACGGCTGCTGCTCACCGTAGGTTAGCTCAACCTCCCATTGCCTAATGCACCGAAGCGTCCAGCATGTTTATGAGCGCTCATGTGCAGGTAGGTGTGTTTGCTTGGGTTTCAGTTCTCTCGACTCGCTATGCTGCCAGTCTGTTTGGACTACGCCTTATTAATGCATGCTTAATGAGATCCAGTGTACACACGGTGCACGGATGCCTTTGTAGCGGATGTCAAACACGCTAATTCAAAGCGGAAAAGTTGGAATTCTGGCTTTCATCTTAAATTGATGCAGTGGAAATCTTAGCCTAATACCCCGAGTTTCCAATGACAGTCTAATTTGTTGGAGGTTTAAGAAACAGTAGGAGTGAGCGATTGTTGCAGAAAACAGTGTGTCTCGGTGTGTCGGAACTATAAACTGGAATTACATCAGTGGCTGTTGCAGAGGTGACTGGGGAAGAGTAATGTGATAGCGGCTGCGTGGAGGGAAACAGCCAGGCCCACAGGAAAATGGTGAAAGAAAAAAAAACACTCGGGAGTCCAACGTAATGTTACAGCAGATCCCTCAGCCTTTCGTCATGGCCACTTTCATTTCCACCATCCCGCTCCCTCTCCAATCACTTTACCAGGCGCAGGGGAGATGGGGAGAGGGGGAAGGAAGAGGGACAAAGACAGAGATATAGGGCACAGGAATGTTAAAGAGGGTGAGACAAAGCAAATGAGGGCACTGGTATCCAAACATGTGCTGCAGCTCCAGAGGGGCACATCTTTCTCTGATCAGTTGCCGTCCCCATTTCGATGGTTTCCACATGGGCCCTAAACTCTCCCAGATGGACCCTGAGAAGATGAAAAGATGTCCACATCATATCTAAGAGGAGATCTGTTACAGTGGGAAGTGTTGCCGAAAGGAATGGAATGTGGGAACGCTGTCAGATACGGTGTGCCAAACAGAAATATACCGTTGAAATTTTATCTGTAGCACTTGCCTACCAAGTGTGCACTTCTGTGTGATCGCTGCCAGACACTTTGGTGCAATAGCTTTTCACTGCACTTGTCAACTTGTCCAACATGCAACATTGAGCTTTGCTGATGCCAGAGAGGAGGTTTTGTAAACGTGCCAGAAATGACCCTGATCTCTGTGAAATTGACACTGTGTAAGGTTTCAAGACTGATGTTAAGTCCTGCGTTTTCCATATTCCGGCGTTCGCTGGATGGAGCGCGCAGACAAAATAAATGTGTTGTCATAGTTTTTCTCCTTTGTTTTACGGGATATTTTGCTACTGTTAACATGCCTGAAACATCCCGGGGAGCAGATTTATGGTAGTCTCCTCAGGGTACAAAGCCAGGCCCTGCAGACGTGGAAATTTAAGTCTAGTGCACCAACTCTACTTACAGAGTTGGTGCACCAGGCTTACAGTAGATTTATAGGGGTGGGAGTGAAATCTTTTCCACCTCTGCGGTGCTGCACGCCTGTTACGTAGACTGAATTTTCAAGCCTGGTAGCCCGAGACAAGAACAAAGAGGAGCGTCAAGGTGTTTTCTGTCTAAACACATTGTGTGTGGAGACTTTGATTTCTTAACTGTAGTTTGGCTGAGCTCCAACTCACTCACAGTCGGCCATCTTCATCTTTTTAATCCCAGGCAGTGCTGCCATGATGCTCATTTTTTCTTAACTATAATCTCCAATAAATTCATATCTGATTAAAAAACAAAAACTGATTTTAATAGACGGTTAATCATGCTTACAGTTGTCCTGTAAAGCTGTGACGTCTACATGATGTGACACAATGTGATGAAGCCGTTATGTGACACATAATTGGAAATCCTCAAAATAGAAAATCTAAAAGGGAAAACTGCTCAGAGATGACAGACACATCCTGGCGTCATCGGGTGACAGCGAAGGATAATACTAAATACTGGCCTCGGATCTTTTCAGTCCCGTCCCCTGAAGGCTTTCTCTGCAGAACAGTTGGAGATGAGACGTGAAACATTCACCCATGAACATCTAATCACACTAAAGAAAATTCCTCTGGTAGTTAATCCTTTTGGGAAGAAGAAAAGCCCTGAGAAGGATGCTATAAACCCATCAACTGTACAGTCTTATGGACTTCTTTAAGGTTCTGTCTTCATTAATTATTTCAGTATTTTTACTTATTCTTTTAATTTGAAACACTGAGCCTTTCGTCTCTTTCCTCATCTTCAGCACTATTTTGCTGACAGACAACAGAAGCAGCAACCTCTAGTTCACCTCTCCATGAAAAAAAAAAAAAAGAAAATCCCACTCAACGCGGATGCCATTCCCAACATCCAAAGGCATGTGGTCAGCCAAAGCCCCCATGCATCATAGACAAATTATCCTGAAAGCAAAGAGAGGAGCCCATCTGGTGCAGAGGAGGGACAATGAGCAGGAGGAAAGGAAATTTAAGAAATGAAGGAGAAAGAACTGGTTGGATGATAAGAAGGATAAGGGAATGGAAGGCAGGGTGGCAGATGTTTGAATTTTCTGCCAAAAGGGAGATGCAGAGACGCATGAGCTGGACAGCTAAAGCACCAACTGGGGTGTTCTGCAAAAATGAATCTGTGAAAGAGGCAAAAACTGGGAAAGTAAGAGTTGGTGTGAACAGCATTTAAACCTGAGGAATAAACACTCATCTATACTGTAGGTGAAACATAATCCAATAAGAGATTCGGTATGGTGGCACACTTTGTAACACTGGCTGCTAGATGGAGTGTGTGCTTTAGGTAAGCAGCCATGTGTACACACACACACAGCACTTTGTTAAGAGCTGCCAGGTTGTGTGGTCAGTGATGCATCTCATTAGTGCTAGCTGACCGAACTGCTCCAGCGTACTAATAGAGCAGTGGAGCCGGGGTGTAAAACAAGCAAGTGTAAAAGCAAACATGAAACACTCTCTGAAATTGTCCCCTGGCAAAACAGAGCGTCTGAAAGCACAACAAGAAACCCCCACAATCACATCGCCCGCTCCCTGAACATCCTCCTCTGCAGAGGTAAAGACTCGGCGAGCAGATAAACCCTTGCTCCGTTCTTCCCGGCGCTCTCGAGATAAGGCATAGCATCTAACACGCCTCACATGTGGAGACAATTTATCACAAAATACTGCCACCGCCTCCCCTCGGAGTAAATCATCAAATAAATCCATGTTTAGTTTCTGCCAGGCACAAATATGCCAACAAACCTGTGATGAGAGACCGTGCCGCTAAAAAGCTACATTGTGCTCAACAAAGGAGAAAAAGGAAATCGGGGCCAGGATGTGATGGGGCTTGTTGCCCTCTGGAGCAGCAGATGAGGGCGTTCAGTTTGTTGTGGAGAAAAAGCAAAATAATTCACAAGAGTTCATATTATGTGGGTTAGACCTGCCTGGAAGCAGGAGCCATATGGGTGACATCAATAAAATGCTCCTCCACTATTTTGCTTCGGGTGTTTGGTTTTTGCTTTTGCTTCTGGCTGCAGAAACTGGAGATCCTGCAGCGTATATGCAACAGGCAGCACTGGAGCTGGACAGCATCAGCCTGACAAAGGTTGACAGTTACCTATTTTATCTTGATAGTGCGTTATGTTGCTACAACAAGCAGCATCTGAGCGACATCGTATCTGTCCCGACAAAAAGGTTACCATAGCACGATTTACGACACTGGCCAATAGGAGCAGCCTTTCAAACGTGCTGACTCAAAAGAAGGTCCCCCGGCACCGAGTTTCGGCTCAGCTGCACGAAACATGTTGAGAATGATGATAAGAAGTTACACAGCTGGTGTTTTAACAGTACAAAATATTGTGCAGTTTGATCCTGACACAACGCGGCCAGAGCTGCAAGAGAAAATTGGGACTCTTCCTTCCCTGTAATTTGCATCTTTTTGAAATGTGGACTGAAACAAGCAAACCTGGGTCACATTATGCTGGGAGAAAAATTCAGCTAAACACTGCACATATTTTAACTCGGCTAAAAACAAAACATTACATTCCCTTGCAAACAACTGGGTCTGCCTGCAATTTCTAGTGCTGATTGCAAACACACAGCCCTCCTGCAGTACCGGGACCACATGCCTTCCATTGTTTGAGTCCCCACCATGTTGTCTCTATCTCGGAGAGATAGCATCTCTATAGAGCTCTGTGGCTTTCCGAGACCTCCAAAGCCTGTGGGAGGCAGCACACCTGCACAACAGACAATGGTAAACGCTCCTATAGATTCTGAAGGTCTTTGAAGTGGCGATGGATCCGAGTTCAATACCCAAGGCCTTCTTTTATCATAGGATTTCAGCGGTTTCAGTGCGCACCCTTTGTCACGAGAAACGGCTTTGAGACGAGTTAACCAGAGCTTTTAAGGACGTTAAAGTGTTTGGTCTCCACATCAGAAAAGGTGTTCACATGAGACGTACACAAAAAGCCAAAAACACAAGAATGTGCGAACACATCCGCCAAGGTCAGCGCTGCCAGTTTTTCACTGCATAGTTCATCTGCATAGGTTCAGGTATCAAAACAGATACAGTGTAAATACACACGTGGGGTAGAGACTAATTAATGGGAAATGAAGCGAGAGCTACGGTATGTTTGGGCTGGGGAGGGAAAACACCACACAGACAGCACATTCCACGCCAGAGTATCACAGCTACATCTCCCGTCTCTGCCTTCAATCTTTTGGCTTTTACTTGCATCCTGAGCATAAACTAGCTGTGAAATATGACATCATAAAAAGCAGTCAGTTTTTCAATCATGAAGAACCTATGAATTATTCAGAGGCAACTACTAGCAATATTTTTCCTCCCCATCTAGCGGCTTCCATCCCTATAGTGCATAGTTCTCTCTGCTTTTCATCTCTGCTGCTCTTTTTAACTTTTGTATATGTGTCAGTTTTTGCCTCATTTGTTCGTTGCTCTCGTTCCGCGTATGGAGAAATGACTAGCGTAACTGTAGAGCGAAGATGACAGAAGAAAAATGGAGCCGAGTCTGGAAAACAAGAGAGCGCAGCACTGCGAATGACTGGTGTTAAAGTGGACACCTCAGCCTTTGACAGAACTACAACAAAGTTAAGTGAGTGGAAACCCCGACTAGTAAACAGAGACATCTCAAGCACGCCAGACGATGTTCCAGTGTCAGCTCTGTCATCATGTGGCTATAAATCCAGCCACTGTTGTCCTTACAATCCCACTGTCTGACCCTCTATCTGTCACCATCCATTTTTACCATACCTCCTTAACTACTAAGGCCTTAAAAGTAACCCTCTTACTGTACATCACAGCGGTTTACTGTGCTTGCTTGAGCGTGATACTGTAGGAATCTCTGGGGAATGAACCAGTCAGAAGCACATCTTCCCTTGGTGGTGACAGATAAGGCCATACAGTGTCTCTGCACACTGATGAGTAATGATCTCACTGGTGCCCTTTGTCTGGCATCCTGCTTTCGATCCATACAGTTCTGCATAAAAAGATGAAACACACAGTTCCTGTTAATAGCCCAGCTTCAAAGCACGCTGCTGATATCAGTAATTAAAACCATCAAATCTCTACACTACCTTAAAAAGGTGTGAGGGTGAAGGTTGGAGTTTTTAGATACATTTAGAAAAAACACATTTGTTCTCAGCGGCTGGTGCTGGGTACTTTGAACAAAATGAGTGGGGGGGGGGGGCAGATTCAAAATATTAAAAAAAAAAAAAGGTATTTCAAATCCAGATTTGGACTCCACTCAGATCTTTTGTTTTTAAAGCTTGTGTACATGCTAACACCAGGTGGAACTTTACACTGAAATTTTGGGTTGGAGCTGAGGTTGCTAAGGAAATGTTTACCATACGTGTTTGTTAAACATTCATGTTTCCAGGTTTCCACTAATTGCTCCCTCATTTAATAAAAATGATTACCGGGCCAGATGTTGAGTATGTTGGACAGTAATGAAGATTATACAAAGATAAAGTTCTGCGAGAGGCGCCTGACCCGACTTTTCTCCTTTGTTTTACTGACTTACTTATCGAATGCATTTTTTTTGTTTTTCAAAGGAGGACTGCGGTGTGTCGTCTATGACGTCATAACTTCCTGATCCAAAATTACTTTTCTCCAAAACTCCAAAAGAAACTTCTAGGAACAGACGAGGCACGATATCCATTCAGCAGCTGGCCACATTAGTCCGATTCTTCCTTTGTTTCATTAAAGCGGTCACATGCACATGCAAGTGTGCGCATACTGCGTTACATATACCACACGTGTAAGCTTAACACCGCTGTTAAAATGCAGCTGTGCGCGCCACTAATGTACTCCAAATTATGTGCTTGAAAGAGTTACCACCACTAACAAAAGCCATTGTTTAGAATGGCTGGAGTAAGGACTGGCAGTGATCAACTTGAATGGTGTAGTAAGAGCAATCCATGACCACTCCACGTGAGATAGAAGAGCACCGCCCGGGCTGAAGAGGCTCTCCACCTTCTCATCTGTCCACTAAAAGCCCTCTGTCACTGCTTCATGCATGAATCCTCGTCCACCCACGCCCCGTATGAGGCCATAATGAGCCCTGGGCTAATGCATAGAAAAACACAATTAAAGTCAAAATGGAGAACTCCCCACTCCAGCTCATGCACAAGCATGCAAGAGAGCACTCTCTGTGCTGATGTGTTTGTGTATCCTACAATGTGAGCTTGACCACTTGTGCACCGTCCATGTGTGCGTTTGCCGTAAGAAGCCGAACAGGACTGACAGCTCTAGCCAGCAGGCCTTTGACCCGTGGCCCGAAGGCCCGGCATAAGATAGCAGCGCTCGCTTGTAGTTAGTTCCTCCCTTTGGCACAGAATCTTTGGCAGGTCGCTACGAAAGGCCACGTGCACATGGACCTGATCCAATATGCATCGCTTTGTTTGATCTCTCACTTGAAACAAACACACACACACACACACACACACACACTCACAGAAAAATCCCTCTCCATGAAAGTGACCTGAGAGAGAGTCCAGCAGTGTGCTGCACTGGAGCCAAAGAAATCCAAGTCAGATTTCCACTCTGAAAGGCCGACCTCAGCTCACAATAATAGTTTCACAGAAGCGATATTTGCTTCCAACTGCGCTGTACGCGAGTTAAACTGCCTACACAATGGTACATTTATTATGGCCCTGATATATTTGTCTTCGTCTTTTTCTTTTTCTCTGAGCCAAGAAGAAAATCATTCTTGGTTTCTGCGCTGCCTTGCCTTTTCCCATTTCTGTCACAGCTATTATTTCATGAAATCTGACTCCTGGTATTCAGTTTCTTTTCAATTTCCTTTTCAGCAAAGCCCGACCGTTCCCTCCTCCCATGTCAGCCATGTCTTAGTGCACATCACAATGTGCCAAAAATATCTCTGTAGCAAGAAGCAATCTTAAAACTACATTTCAGTTACATCTGCCATTCCATCTCAGGAACGAGCTTCACTCTTTGGTGAAAATACTAAATTCAACCTCCCTTTGTTCTACATCTCCGCCGCTGTGTTTATTTACTGTGTTGTGTGTTTGTGTTTGACCGCTTTCTTTGGACAGTCAACAAGAGCTCTGCAGACTTCAACTGAGTCCTTACAGCTATCCCATGATTTCCTTTCCTCAAGGATAATATTCACTCTTACGCAGAAGGAAAAAAAGCAACTAATTGAGCAGGAATCAAAGCTAATTGGCTCTGTTTAGCCTCTTCCTGTCCCACAGCAGTATGGACATTGGGAAATACAATCTGGCCCAATTCACAGACTACCATCAACAAAGAAGCAGTAATGAGAAGTGGAAGTGTGATAGTGTGTCTGCAGGGTGTGGTGGCCCCTGGCTGAGCTGCGGGGCTCTATTGACTTGCCCTGTATGCTCCACGAGCCATTTTCTTGATTTCTTTCAGGCGTCATGCTGTAACACTTCTTTAGTGTGTGCATTAGTGTGTGTGTGTGTGTGCGCGTCTATTGTTGTTCACTCACCCACTTTCAGGATTTCAATTCGATGTGTTCACTAATCTTTATCAGCAGTAGGTGAACTTTTCTGCTTCTGCTACGTTCACGCTTGTGTTTTACTGCTCTGGCAACATAAAAGCTAATTATATGATTATATATCCGCCCGCTGTGGCAGCGCCTGTGGAGCAGGTGAAAAGTGCCTTTATCCGATAGCCACACTAGCTGTCTGTAAAGTTATCATTAAGCTAGCGTCTAGTGGATATGGCTAATAATAAAATGGTGACTTTAATATGGGAGCTAGGCAGCCAACAGCATCAGCTCTGCATCATCTATAATGCTATAATACACAGTGTTCACTGAACAGGATTATTTATGTCTAAATTGTTCATATTGTTCTTTATATATAAAAAAAAACAACTTTTAAGTTTTTGTTGTTTTTTGCCCCCACAGTATTCAAAATGGTACCGAGTATTTTCACGAGTATTCTGGGCTTGAAATTCTAGTATTGGGACAAAAATCTAGTAGAAATCGGAAAATGATTTATTAAAAATAAAGGACTTTGAACGTATGGTTAAACTTAAGGAAAGTTGGTACCAGTTGCCTCGAGTGCAACAAGTGTTTTGCACATATGGCACAATCTCACATGCATGCTGTGGCACTCTCAGTCGTGCTCCTTGAAACCGTGAGGAACATTCACTAACCCCTCCCGGCCCCCCCC
>JAVDPK010001824.1:840156-863192 GCA_034780415.1 Cichlasoma orientale | reverse complement strand
CCCCCCGCGGGGGGGGGGGAATTTTTTCTTCAAGGATGCATGCATACCGAGTATTTGTATATTAATCAACCAATACAATATTATGTTGAGACAAAAAAAGTGAGTTGAGTCCAAAAGTGAATTAATTTTTGCTGAGATGTTAGAAAAAAAACCCCATTTGAGACAAATAGAGAGAGAGAATGACAGGGTGGGGAGGAACGATACAGAGCAAGGGATGAATTTAGAGATCCTGAATAATCACCTGCCTCCCGGTGTTGCCCTCCCTGCTGCTATCATTAGCAACCACAGGTCTTTTATTCCTTCATTCTATTTTGTAATTCTCCTTTAAACGAGCAGCCGCTCTGATTCAGACTGACCTCTTCCATTAGGCTCAAGGTTACTGGGGAAGGCACAAGGACATTTCTTTGAGAGAAACAGCGATGCTTGGCTGCCACTAAATAAATAAGAGATGTTTTATGAGCACTGAGATGACAAATCTGCCGGTTGGGATATTCTGAAATAAAGATGAATGAGGTCTGCCAGCGTATCGTGCTTTTAGTCCATGTGATAATATTGAATAAATATCTGCTGTAATAAGAAATAAACTCAATGGTAGCCAGTGATGGCATTTCAGTGTGCCATCACTTCTTCATTTTACCCCCTTTTTGGTCTTTGCACCTCTGCTGTGCTTCTCTGAGGTCTGCTATAATGAGCCCTCAGTTCTCATTGACTGATCAGGCTGGGAAGTGGAGGTAGAAGGGGTGGGGGTGGGGGGGTAGTTGGTACTGCTGTCTTACTCCCTTATGGCTCCTGGAAAAAAAGCCCATTTGTGTTCTGCTCTTGACCTCAGTCTCTCAGCGGGAAAATCTCTAGGGACTCCCTCTGCTCTCCATCTCTCCATCGTTTTGGCTATCCATTCCTCTCTTTATCACCCGCTGCCCAGTAGCGATGCATTTCTGCTGATAATGTTACAAGGCTTTTCCCCTCACAGGGATACCTTTATGGGGAAGTGGGATGACAACCCAGTCAAGTAAAATTGCACACATATGGCTTATATCATTGGCAGTTTTAAAGAAACCACAAATGTCGAGTTACTTTTTTTTTTTTCCTGGGTCCCGGTTTCTAGCTCGATCTCGGCTTTTTCTTAGATGGACTCCAGGGGCTGTCTGAACTCCCACTCAGCGAGCTCAAATGTGGGCGGGTTCAGTCTTGCCTGCTGGCTGCAGTTAGAGCGATGCTTTGTTGCATGGTGCTAGAACGGCAATACAGGGCTGTCAAGTTTGTGCGATGGCTACGCTGAAAACAAAGCCCTGGTAGTTGCAGAACAGGGTGGAAGGGGGAAAATTTTGCAATCTTGGGCAGTGAATGTAGCGAGGCAGTCACGCGGCGGTGGGTCCCGCATATTTGAAGCTGGTGAGTAAGCCCTGCGTGCAGATGACTGCGAGGCGACCTCTCCTGTCTCTCTTGACTGTTGTTTTGCATTCTTCATAATTAGAAGTGCCCAAGCATGCCAAACGGTCCTAATAGAGGTGTTTTACTCTTGTGGCTGACACTATCACTCAATCTGACGTGAGTGGTCCTTTCCTAAAAGGTCAACAGCGCAGTCTCCCCTCCTTCAAGGTGCCTCCTTCCAAGAGATGTGAGGCCCGCTGATCAGAGTGACAGAACCACATGCTGCCTTCTTTTGTTGCAACGCTCCTGCTCTGCCTCTGTGAACCCCAGGGCCGGGCACTAGTTAAACCCAGCTTCCCTATAGTGACAGATGACTCCTATGCTCTCTATACCAATGAAGATGAATGCTAAGCATGAATTATTAAGGGCCCGAGCAGTACGGAATATTTTGATATTGAATGTCTCATGAATAATTCCAGCAAGGCTACACCAAAATGAATTACCTTGTTCTTAATGCACTGCAAGGAGATGGTGTTCTTTGTCTCCAGGTAGCGGAAGGAGATGCTGGATGCAATATATTGGACATAAAAATTCATCTTATACTGGTATTTGGTATTGTGAGCGAGGCGAGAGCAACCTGGGCTGCGATGTGTTTGGACAGTGCGGGATTGTATATTCCCTTTGATCTAGTGGTCAAAGTATGGGTCCACGGAGAGACTCACACTGGGATGAGAAGTATATGGAATGCAGAGGGGGCTAGAGAGAGGCAGTGATTGGGAGGGGAGGGATGGGGTTGCATGTCCAATTATCTAGAAGCCAGGGAGAGAGGGAAGCTGGCCAATTAGAGGAAAAGGGGAGAGACCTCTTGCCAAAGACCCCAGATATGCCCCACCGAGAGAAAGACAGACAAGCAGACAGGAAAACGCAGCCTACAGAGACACAAGCAGAAACTGAAAAGGAAAAAAAACTAAGAAACAGGAAAAACAGAGCAGGATAGAGAAAGTAAATTTCTCTAATACTGTCTTGGGAGGTGAAGGAAAGGCAAGCTGAAGATGAAAGTATTTTTTTCTCCACTGCTGCAACACAGTATCGTTGCATGCTTCCTGCTTGGCTTCATACTCCTGAATACTTTATTATGATAGGTTGAATTCTGCATGTTTTCCCATGCTTTTTATCGAATCTGGATTAAAAAAAATAAATAAAAAATCATATTTCCCCTGTTTTTCCCCATTCTCCAGAAGCACATCTTGTTGAATATGTTGTTTTGGCGTCTGCTGTTACGGCGAATACTATAAAATAATTACCGCCTGGTACGCCGTGCTGCTGTCAGTTCAGGAAAAATGATGATTACAACCTTTGAGAAACTGCAGGCAGTCAAATCCCCAACTGAAAAACACTTAACAGGATTATAACTTAATGAATAATGTCGCGTATCAACTCTTACAAAGCTCTGAAATGTGTGCGCTGCTGCGAGTGTTTCCTATAATTTGCAGTGAGATTGACTATAAATCATCTCGTGTCTTAAAGAAACTTGTCAAAGTGACTCAAAGTAAATCCAGGTGTAAACAAAGAGAAAGTCAAAGTCGGTTTGACTGAGACAATGGCACCTTGTCTTCCTAAAGATGCAATTCCCTGTCAGGACGAGAAAGGCTGTTGGGGACAAAAACCCTCCAGCACATCTGGAGCCGAGATAAATGGAAAAATTAAGGATCATCCGTTATCACCTTCTTATTAAGGAGGTTGATGACTTCTCCAGGCTCCGAACATAATTAATTGTTCACTTTACTGGTACTTAAACTCTTTGAAGGTCTTCCGTTTTGAGATAATTTGATATTTCTTGTTATTTCAAGTCCCCCCCCCCCCAATTTCAAACCAATGCTGAAATCTTGATGATGAATTGTAACTGAAGATTACTCGCTCACCGTGTTATGCTGTGTGGCGTGCAGGCAAGGGCACGGCAAGCGGAATCACGGATTGCTCAACTAACTTAGTCACTCACTGAAAACAAGCGTGATAAAACTCACCTGAAAACCACAACACCTACACAGCCCTCAGCACTCAGAAACTCCACCCTCCAGTTAGCACGATCAATATTTGTGGTAATTCATAAATCTTTGATCTGCCTTCAAACTCGGTCAATTACAGCTGCTTTCTTTGTCTCTTGTCTCTGTGTCACTGCGATACAGAGTGATTGCTCACTCACTTCAGGAATGTCTGGTGACTTCTCAATGTCTCATTTAAGTCTCGGCAAATTGAGGGGTTTTGAACCAAACGGCACTGCGCTCCACGGCCAAGTCAAGTCCAAACAGCGGATCCTGTCGATTCAGACCTACTGTATAATTTCTGGCACCACAGGAATGGAGCCGCAACTCTAAACTGAGACAATGCCTGCTTGCTTTGAACGGAGCGCAGCGCTGCCCAGAAGTCTGACTGCCATTCTACGATCATAGAATAAGATAAGAGGAAATGGTCTTCACCGCAATCAAGAGCATAGCGTTCTCTCTTTAGGCACCTGCGCCTCTGATTGTCATCTGCTTCCAAGGCTAAAGGACACGCACAATCATCTTCAAAGCAGAAGCCTCCATTTCTGTCTCGCAGGAATGCTCCTCTGATACGGAGAAACATTTAGGAGCTGCAAACAGGATATTAAAGATCTTAGTCATCTAGGCTTACAGCTGCCTCCAAGTACAAAGACTCCACTGAGTTAATAATTAGCCACAGGTCCGCTTCACACGCTTGCCATGACCCCTGACCTTTTTTACTCACCACTACTTCCTGCGAGCATATTTAGGGTCTTGTTGTAAATGGCCCTTTGATCAAGAAGCAGGGCAGATGTTTAATACATGCAAAGTCATTAGTAGTCCTTTGTGCTTTAATACATCATAATTTGGAGTTAAGCAGACAAAGGTCGATAGGTCACTTGTGGTCTGACCTGGGAAGGCCCCCGGTGCTTGATCACTGGTCAGTCTTTAACAAGCCGCCTCAAGGAGAGACATTGTGTCGGCTTAAAGGGGAGTTAGAGGGGGCTGGCTGTTGATGTGCGAAGCAATAGAATTTATATTAGATCAGCAGAGAAATTACAAGCAGTCGAGAAGAGGACCGGCTCATCAGTCTTTCAGCCCTCGAGCTCACTCCCCGTTCTTTCCTGTATTTCAAAGCAGAAATAAAACAGCAAATTAAGAGATGTGTTGTCAGTCTGTCCTCATATTGGATGAAACAAATGGTGGGAAATAAGCATGTAGATAAGTTTGTGAATACTTTTAGGAAGAACCCTTGAGAAAGACAACCAAACCAGTCAATCCCAGTGGCCCACAGCTCATCCACCACAGCCACGGACTATTTTAAAGCTTTTTTTTCCTCCCTCCTTCTGAATCCTCTGTTTTGGTCTCAGTCCGTTCACGTTCTGTCAGTCCTCCTCAGTATTTTTGGCCTTCTGCTGAAACTCCATCTACCTCTTAAGTCTTTGTATGTTGTGGTTCTGAAAACCACAGAAATCACATCCAATCACATCCAATCACATCCCAGGTATTCAGTGTATTTTGTCGTAATTTTGGCTACACTGTTAAAAGAAAAGAAAAGAAAAGAAAAGAAAAGAAAAGAAAAGAAAAGAAAAGAAAAAGGGGGTAGGGCAGATAATCTGTCCTTTCCATTTTAGGTCACTAGAATAAAGAGCTGAATTATCGCATACATGCCCATATGACCAAAATAATCAAAGAAGAAACAATCTGTTCAGCGTGCTGATGTGGGTAACAAACAAAAAGCACCAATAAAAGTCTGAGAGCACATTATAAACTATGCTTTTAATAAATCAATCTATCTAATTTCTGTCTAATAAAAATGACGCTCTCTCTGTCAGCAGTTACAAAACTACTGGCGCATCCTCTCAGAGTCATTCGTCAAATACTACCAGATTTATTAAGAACCAAATGGCTCTAATAATTCCAGCCCCTTCCCCACCAGTCAAAGGACACTGAAAATTTGAGACAGATAAAACATGATTTATTAGCAGAGAGTGGGAGAACGGGAGAAAATTGCAGGCTGGCATTTGGACAGATGAAGATAGAGAAATTTTACAGCGCGGCATCCGACTTCAGCGTCCTCGGGCTAAAAGAAGAGCTCAGACTGATTGTAATCTGTGGCTTACAGCAATCAATGAAGGCCTCTGTCTGCAGATCAATGGATGAAAATGGTAGGTGATATGGAGTGGTTGTGCGTGTCAGTGTGTGTGTGTGTGTGTGTTACATAATCGCAATGCATCTTTGTGCACAGAAACAGCAGAATAACTGCCCCCATCTGTCAGCAGAGTGAAATCATGTTATTCAGTGATACATTTGGTGTGTTGCAATCTAAACCTTGAATATCTGGAGCTACGAGCACTTCAGGGTTTTTTTTGAATAACCAGCACGACTGCGTTAAGTTGAGGAAAAAAAGGCAAAACGTGATGAAGGGAGCAGTGCCCGTCCATAAAAGGCCGGTTCTGAAGAGACGTGGGGAAAGAATGTATGCCACAAATCCTTTCAAATTAAAGGCATAAAAGAGATCATGTCTAGCATCATTTCTAGGCCTGCACGCAGCTATCTCCTCCTATTTTTATTTTTTTTTTTTTGGACTTTCTTCTAGCACATTTTAGCAAACACAGCAAAAATATGGCACACGTCCCACGCGTGACACGGCAAAGTCATCAAAAAGACAGCAGCTCATATGTAAGTCTTACAATTCATTAAATTTCTACACACATAGCTGTACTCAAACATGCCTGCATTGAAATATAGATCCCAACATGTGCACATAAATTATGCAGACTTGCCAGAGATTACAGTGAATGCTCTATAATTAGCATAATAAACGTGTGGAAAGTACCATGCAAAAAAAAAAAAGAAAAAAAAAGCCGTTGATGATTTACCAGGATAATATAGGCCAGGGATTACGGTGGGTGCAGCAGAATATGTGGATAAACACTACTTAGATGCACTTACCTCCCTTTTAACACCTGTCTAAATAAAGAACAACACTGAAATGCCTGTTTATACTCAGCTGTGATGCCACTGACCTTGCTTTTATACTTGGGAGAATTTTAAAATAGAAAACTTCAAACAGTTTACGCATATGTTTAACACCAGCGCACGCTGACCCAGTGTCAAGGGCGAGCACGTTTCAGAAGCAGCTGTTTTAAAAGGCACTTTAAAGGCGAAATGTGGAAAAAAGAAGCACCGCACCGCAGAAGCAAAACATACATTCATCTTGTAATTAATAAACTATCATTAATCACAGAGCTGCAACATCTGACTGGTCCTTATACAGGCTAACCACGCCTGTATCATACGTGGACCATCTTTAAGTGAGCGGCAGAAGGCTCTCCCAGTCTGCAGAGCACTGGCTGCTTCTTTCATGTAATGAGGGCATGCTATGCAACTAGTCATGATGAACAGCACGCAGATGAGTGTAAATACCACTCACTCACAGCTGCGTTTGCTCGCCTCTCTGAGGGAGCAGTAGAGAGAAGAGAGAATGCTAACATAAGAGCAGGGAGCCCATAATGCGAAACAGCGCTCGTCTAGCCTGACAGTTATTTGCATGCAGGGTAAATAGGAGAGGAAGGAAGGCAAACTACAGACTGCAAAACACACCATGAACCCACCTCCGTCTCAGGTAATGACAGAGCAGAGCTTCAAAATGAGTAGGCGCACAGAAGTGTGTGGAAAGACGAGTGAGTTAAATAGGGAGAAAGGAGGAAGGAATAACTCGCAGGCAGATATTTTGTCATCAAAATCTGACTTTTAATCTCAAGAGGCAAAGTTACCTAAAGTTTCCCTTGAAAAGAAACGTTCAAAAGCAGGAGGACATCCTCATATGTCTGCCGCTCTTTCATTGTAAACCTAATTATCAGCAGCGTATCTAACAAAGGACGAACCCTCAAAGACGCGTTTTGTCAGAGAAAATACATAAAAGATTAAAAGAGCGGGGAAGAAGGAAAATATTCACTTTGATGAAAACACACTTGCGGTGGGAACGGACGTCTCCGCCTGCGATGTTTTCATTGCCCTCCCTCATGTTTAGCGAGATTTTAAAGGTCCCGTGGAATCTCCCAAAATCTCCGCTGGTAGGAGGGCTGCTTTGAGAACAACCGCATCCCGGGGGAGATGTCTGAGGAGAAGGGCTTTCATCCTTCACAAAACTGTCCTTTTGAACAAAATTCATCATAATAAGTGCTCCCTTAAACATGCGCACTGCGATTCTGCCTCTGAAAGGACAGCAGGGCTCACTTCTTTACAAATAGATCAACTGGTTTCCAAGAGGTGACCATTTACGGGTTAGAAAGACATTAATAATAAAGGCCGTTCCCTGTGAAAGTCATTACTTTTGATGATAGCACGGGGCTCATTAACAGCGAGAGAATCACCCGAGATGTCTGCTGTGATCATCTCTACATGTGTCATCACTCTCGCTCTCTCCCCCCTGCTTTTCTAAAAGGTTAAGAGGGAGGTAATATGTTAGAAAGAGAGGATTAATCCAGCTGTCTGACTACCACTTGGCTGCGTGACTGCGGCGATAACAGGTGCCGAAGACGTCACGGACAAATTAACAGTATCTATATCTATTTATCTATTTGGAGTGGTCGAGCCTGGTAGGAGAAAAGCATCCGCGTGTAGATTGATCTTGCGCGAGTTAAAACGAGGAATACGATTCTGAAGGAAACAGATCGACAAACGTGGGCCGTCGCATCTGAACTCTAAAGCAAACAGACTAAACGTGTTCACACAAGGCGCACAAACAGGCAAACAACAGACAAATGCACCTGTACCGCTGCATAGCTCTACTCGGGTGACAGGCTGTGACACAGAATGCATTCACTATCTCACTTTATATGATAATGCACCATGGCTGACACGCTGGAACCTAGATAAGCCGTATCGGGCCGAGAAGATAAATGTGACAGGACTTGCGAGGGACCGCCGCTAAATCGGCTACAGTGTATATAGAGTTTATTTGGTGACTACCTGGCGTGAAAGTGAGGATGTGGCCCAATGAGCTCGCTTGTTCTAGGTGAGAGCTTTTGCTATCATATTCACTTTTATTACGGGAGCAGCTGACATCCTCCCACAGGGAGTCGCAGTAAAGGTCAGAAGGATCCGGAAACAGGTGATGGCACTTGAGTCTTGGACTTAATGCTTTAGAATAACAACCCAAGAAGCTTTGTTTATCATGAAAAAGTTGACTGGGCGCACATGTTCGTGCTGAGCAATGCAGTGCTTCACATTTACACCCAGGACCCACCAACAGTCTGTGACTGCTGGCAACTGACCAGCCCCACAAGTGTAGCTGGCATCAAGTGTACCTCAACAGCAGCTGCTGAGAAAGCGCGGAGCGTGAAGGCAGCAGTGTAGTGGAAACAACGTGGAAATTAGCATGGTTAGGGAGGCAAAATAACCTGCCTCCCTGCAGAAGACTGAGGAAATCAACCTTGGTGGGGCAGTGACATCCTCGGGCTGACGATGATGGGTCAGCAGTTCCCCTGACCCCCTGGGAAGCTAACCGTGCCGATGCAATTTATGTGACTGAATCTGTAGTTTGTCACATACTGCAGCAAGTGAGTTATAACCCATTATGTATAACTGATCCTTATATGTTGCTCTAGTAAATATAAATCCTCCATCGCCCCACCCACGGAGGGCTCTCAAGGTGTGTGAGTCTGCTGCAGCTGCTTGTGGCTAAAAAACAAAGTCCTGTATGTAGTCTTAGCCTCTCTATCGACCAGAGCAATGTCCCGGGCTGCGCTGATTTAACTGAATGCAAGATTTTACACTTGAGAATTCAATTCAATTCAACTTTATTTGTATAGCGCCAATTCACAACAAACAGTCGCCTCAAGGCGCTTTGTATTGTAAGGTAAAGACCCTACAATACTGCAACAGAATAACGACACGACTGGAGTACAAGCAGGAAGGGAGTCTCAAGGACCTTCTGCTGCACCAAATGAAGCGACTGATCATTTTGTAGAACGCAGCTAAATGCAACCAAGGGGGACCAATTAGTTATTAGAAACTACAATCATTCCCACTTACCCGAAGATGGTGATTAAGTATCTGTCAACGCTTCAACACTCCCTGTTTTTTTTTTGTTTTTTTTTTAAAGACTGTGTATGATGTGTGTACAATTGTGTGTGCACGGAGAGAGAGAGAAAGGTGACACACATATCCCTTCAAACGTTGAGGTATGGTGATGAAGTATGGCAAACATCTCCGCCTAAACACAACACAACAAACACGGTGACCCCGCTTTAACCCCGGCTCTGTCCATCCATCACCCAGCAGCACACACCAGTGAAGCCCATATCGCTCCTTTGTCGACATTAGGCCCACCCCGTGGAGAGATTCATGCGGCTTCACTCCATTAACAGTTCCAGCTCACGTACACACAGAGCTGGACAGCCCAACAGACCCTATACATTTGAAGTTATAGTGAAAATGCTTGTGAATTGAGCAAGAGCAAAGTTTAGACCTCAGATTTAATGACTTTCCACCTGTCCCATTAAAGAGCTGGAACAGGAAATATGCTGGCTAAAGAAATATAGTTCCAGAAGAAGTTTTCTTTGGTTTCTGGAACATATTTTCACTATGAAAATGTACTTTCCCCACATTACTCTTAATGAAGAGAAAATTACTGAAACATTTCTGACAAACAGTCTGATTGCCAGTGTTTTGTTTTTTTGTAATCTCTTTGACTTTTAAATTTCTGTTTATTATATTCATAAACTATGGATATCGGGCCTTTCAGTTAAATGGTACCGCCATTCCTCAGAACATGAGACAGATAGAAGATAAGGGCTTAGACGGTCAGACGTGGTCAGAAAGGCAGAGGAAATCCCTATCATTTGTCTCGGGCCCTGCAGACGTATGTTCAAGCTCAAGTCTCAACCCCCCCCCCCCCCCATCCCCCCATCTTTCTCCTCACTTCTCTCTCTCAATAGTTTAAGGTTCATGTGGAGGTGAGGGTTCCTACCTCCCCTTCCTCCACAGTGACCCCTTGCTCCCTGCGCGTCTCAGTGGAACCGACCCCCTCGGGGATCAACCTCTTCCCCTACAAACAAACAACACACACACACACACACACACATCCACACATGTTGCTTTTACGGTCTTTGCAGGTGTTGCTGCACACAGTGAAGCATGCAAAGTCCCAAGAGGCACACTAAGAAATCCAGGAAAGGGCCAAAGAGTAACCATGATGGTGACGTGGACACAGATCTTTGTTGTTGTGCGTTTTTCAGGGCGGTGTGACGGAACATGACAATACTCTGGTTGTGCCTGGATGGAAAAAAAAAAATCATGCAAAAGACCCGGGCTCTTGTTTCAAAAGGCAGGTACGTTCAGTGCCTTATTGTTCACAACTGGAATTAGAAGATTTAGACAGTGCTCGTTGTGCCAGAACCTTCGGAGCAGGTAATTATTGTAATTTAATCTTGAGTGAAGGAACAACAGAAGAAAAACTAGTATTACTGCTCAGCGGGAGGGTGGTTGAGGGCGAGAAGCAAAGAGAACTCAGATAACCCTGCAATGCATCGAGAGAAGTGCAGGTAATAATGGCTTTAAATAACTAAACGTTTCACTGCCCCACCTGTGACATGTGATGGAGGATATTTTACAGTGTGACACGCTGTCCAGGGCATGCAGCTATTCCCACTTGCCAATCACATTTTTTCCCCTGGACTTTCAGGTCTTTTTGACAGCAAAGTCTGAATAAATTACGAGGTATAAAAGCCAAATTCAACAACCATTTGTGACTGTGTTGATCTCCCCAATCAGGCATTACCACTGAGTGACTGGAAAATATCGGGATCTAATAGATTACCTTGACCATTCAGTCCTGAAATTGGAGAACACAATGCTACACTTGGGGCGCACATAACTCCACTAGTGCTGTACACTCGTACTGTTATCAACCTTTTTCATATTTATTCCCTCGGCATGTGTCAGGATTTCTCTTTTTTCTACGCCTTAGTGCTTTCTATCTAACATTCACACTCCAGTGTCTGCATCAGAGAGCAGCTTGCCCAAGGGTACTTTGGCATGGAGCACCTGGAATCAAACCACCGAGCTTCCGATTAGTAGATGACCTGCTCTACCTCCTGAGCTACAGCCACCCTGAGAGTGAAGTGTCTATCTTCTCATTTTAGGTGCCCGACATCCCCTCTCACTCTCAGCAGTGATCATCGCTCTTCAATTCACCGCACTGGTGCCAGTATGGTGACTTTGTGAGTCTTTTCATGGCCCTTTGGCTATTTTCTTCAAAAAAGTGCCTAGAAATAAAAAAAATCTATGGACAGTAGAGCTTCAAAAGAGCTACACTTTGAGAGAGCAGGAAAAAAAAAAACCTCTCTCTCCCTCTGTATCATTCAGCAAGTGAGCACTGAGGCTGGAGAAAAAGAGACTTTCCAACTTTCCACTGTATGTAAAATAAGGGATAATTCTACTTGAAAATACAGTGGAATCCAAAGTAGAGCCCCATCATTAACTTATATGCAAGATGACTTTATCAGACACTGCCCCTGTTATAAAACCCCATCCCACATGCCAGCTGAAGCTTTGCATGCTCCCTGTTGATTATTAGCAAAGCTCCAGAGCACAAACATTGGTATTCAGGACTGCCTCAGATCGCAGTTACATTCTGCATGCACTGATATGCAGAATTTAACGGGTGATGGAGGTCACAGAAGCTCCATCATCCGTAATCAATGACACACGGTATTAGGTCTGCTCATCCATGGAAATGCGATGCGCAATTTTAAACCACATACATGTTCCTGGAGGCAGAGGCAGCATTGTTCCCTGACCCACATGCTTCACCTCTCAGTGCCTTGGCAGCACCCCTGGGCTTGTGGCGGTAATGAGAGGGCAAGGGGACAGGCAGCCTGGGTTCACACATGGAGCAGAGGGCAGGGGCCAGGCAAAAGAGGCCAAAGGATATACAAGCCTGAGATGCATACTAAAAAGGCATCAAGTGCAAACTCGGTTGGCAGCAATCTTTGTCAGGCCCATCAAAGCTAATATAATAACCCTGTGATCCAAAAACCCTGCTGAGCAAAGAAAACCTAGAGGGAGAGTTCTGCATATCTTAATCCGTCTGTCAAAGGCAGCACACCTCAACATTAACTGCTCTTGTCACCTTTAGCGAGGGTAAGTTGATAGGAGGAGGGAATTTCTTTTGTATCACAGTGGCAGAGGGGAGATGATCAGAAACTCCTTGGAAGATTTTAACATAACACAATGAATTATTAAGCAGACTGACATTTAACCCTAACACTGGGATGCCTGGGACTGAGAGAAAAAGAAAGACAGTGTGCGTTGTGTCTTCTTTTTTCCTGCAGCGGCAGTGCATTCCCCCACAGGACTGTGGCATGACAGCTTGGGCCCATCACTAAGATGAATGGTTCTGTCCCGCACAAGGCCTTTTAATTAGCTCCACAAGCTGCCTTTCATAAAAAGCACACACAGAAACGCACCCGCACACACGTCATGTTATGCGCACGCTCACAAAACAAAAAAACCCCACAAGCGAAGAAGAAAACGTATCAAAACTAAGATTTAAGGTTCTGGTAAATTGTTGAATGGAATAATATTTTTATAGGGGAGAAAATATGCAGACCCTGAGTACCTTTGATGAACCTCAGCCCCTGTCTGAGTTTAACCAAAAAATGTTGGCGGGCCAGTAAAAAGTCATTTCTGCTTGGTGTTATCAATCCATCATCATTTTAGTGGCAAAAAAAAAAAAAAAAAAGGTGGGTGTAGGGTGGGGGTGGATTAGGGAAAGCACGAAAAGGGGTGAGCATGCTGGCGACCAGACGTGGACTATCAAGACTGGGACAGGAAGCAAGAAATCACACTCTTCCTCCTCTGCCTCCCTTTCATTGCCTTCCTTCCTCCTACTTCTCCCCCACCAAGAATCTTCCTCCACACATGGTTGGGAATGTGGAGTCCCATCCACTATTAGAGCGTGGGTGGGGTTATAACAGGGCCTGGGAAGGCTACAATGAACCACCAGGGCTGTTCCAATTACAGAGTGACTGATACCAGATGATGAAGCTTGCGGCATCTCACATTAACATCCACCATAGCCACAGCATCTGCCCAGATGAAGGGCGATAGCGGGAAACTGAGCTCCACACACATACAGCACCATCCAATTAGTGGAGCTGCCAGCTATGCAGCATGTTGGTGGGTGGAATGAAAGGAAGGCTGCCCGAGTGGACTCAAACCTGAGCCGCAAAGCAAAAAAGCTGTAATTGTGCTACACGCTCTCATTAGCTAAAGGTCCTCTGTTGGGTTGTATCACACTGACTGCGTGCGTGTGTGTGTGTGAGTGTGTCTTCGAGTGCGTTAGATAAAAAGAAAAAGTGAGAATAATGGGGAAAGAGAATCATAGAGACATATTTCTGATTTGACAACAGCAGAGACGGTCAGTGAAGTGCAGATAATGGTTTGATCTGCCAAACTCTGCCTTCACGATGTTCCACTTTTCTTCCTCCTCACCACACTCGCTCAGCCACTTGGACACACACACACGTACGCACGCACACACACCGATAATAAAAGCGGCAAAGGGCTTTACAGTGCATCTGCCACACTGCTGAAACAAACACTGTGGCCTCTCAACACAACACCAGCTGTTCTGAAGCTCGGACTCAATGTTTGTTTATGGCCCTTTGTTTTCTCTGCCCTGTCTTTCACTTCACAATTTCAATTTACTCAGATACACACTAACACAAAGGAGGGCAGTGTGTCAACGCCCACAAGCCTTTGAAGTGCAGACTGAGTGTTAGTTTAGACATCGGAGAGCAGTTATAACGTGAGCATGCTCTCCCCTCTGTCTGCTTTGCACCCGCTCATTGCACACGTTTGGTAACATATGGAGCACTCAGAATAGATGGAAAACACTCCGGTGCTTTCTGCACACTCTGACCCTCAGCTACACTGCGCTGTATCATTCGTGTAGATACGGAGGTGCAATAAGAGCAGTCTGGCGCAGAGAAAAGTTAATGAACATAAAATAAGATCTATATTGAACCCCTTACATGTTTGCATGACTGATTTCCTAACCTTCTCCTGGTGGTAATAAAATAATTTGTTATCAGATCTACTTTAAATACTGACAGCCCTATAAATCTGTCAAGTGCACTATGAGTTACTGCATTCCATTCACTCAATCCTGATATTCTCTGTCTGCATGGAAAATGGCTGTAGCTGCCAGGCAAGTCAAACAGATTTGATTTCACTCATATCTAGTAACAGTACGTTTTTCTTTCTCCTGCACTGCCTGTAACAGAATATGCCTTGTTCTCCTCGGCCCTCAGGAGAAATCTTCTGCCTAGCAGGGCTGGAGATGGACGGAGAGAACCCTGACCGACTGTGGCTGGCGGCGGGTCTGTGGGGAGCAAGCTCATCAGCAGTCTGCTGGAGAGGGAAAGAGGGAAGAATGGATAGAGCGAAAGGGTGAAAGAAGCAGGGAAGGGGGAGAATCAATAAGCCAACCAAGACGATCCTTTTTCTTGTATGAGAGAAATTTCCCTCCCTTCCCTTTTCTCTCTTTCTCGTGAAGGGATGGTTCACAGCACCCCGATCACACTCGCACAGGATAAAAAAAAGAAATAAATAGAGAGAGACTGATATTACAGACAATCTTAGCAGGACAAAGAATCCAATCACGCACCCAGTATGTAGTGAACTTTTCTTAGTTTTGTAGCAAACTACCCCAAAACTTATTATTGTAGGAGGTTATAGTGCTAGATAGATCCACAGGCGCAAAAATACACTGAAACCAATATCACCGAAATAGCCATGGGCTGCGTCTTCAAATGCATCCACACACGGCATCGTCCCAAGAGGAATTTATTTGATTTCATTAAAACACACAGAAAATGTCTATTTTCTTTCCCCCCCCCCACACATCTAATCCTGTTGTCTCTGACTTGTCAGCATAAAGTCCTGATTATGATGAAACACAAAGGAGATGGAGTCCTGAGGGTTCACAGTAAAAGGTGATCCCCCCCGAGAAGCGCCCCGACAACTTGTTGGAAACAGCTCGAGAACACGACGCAGGAAAGAAAAGTTCCTCCTCCAGCTGAAGCGGTGATTCTGCATCTGAAGCTGGAAGAAAGTATATCACACAACAGTGCAGCTACTGTATGTCTGACAGATTCTTCACTGTGATCCATCTTGTTAGTCACGCGTTCAAAGGGCATCTTTGTTGCCACCATCATTAAGAGAGAATACATTAGTCAAGCAGGCGCGTGAACACTTAACCTCTGCCCACCGAGTCAGCACGACCTGATCGGTTCCTTCAGATCAGCAAAGAGTGGCAAACAATAGCAAAGAGTCACAGTAAGCTCAGTGCTTACTACGCCTCTCCCACAAGGTCAATACTAGAGCCACTTTACCTTGATAAGGAAGCAATGGATGACAAAAAGAGGGCAGAGTTGGTGACAAGTTGACAAGGTGGTACTTTCCAATCAGCGTTTATAAAGAAGATGACCTCATATCCTATTTATCACTGTCTATCTAACAAGGTTCAAAGTCCTCGGTATAGGTAGAGAGAGGGTTCAGCTCAGCTTTAAAGAGCTTTGGCTTCGATTTGATTAAAACGGGGGGGGGGGGGGGTCACAGGAGGGCCTTGAAGTTGCCTAGCACAAACTAGAGCTCCAGTGTGGCAGCTAAAATCATTCATCCTGAATATTGCCAACAACGCTATGTCACTGTTATTCGGGCTTCATCTGAAAGGGCCATGTCTGATGAAAGGACAGCTGTCATAGTGGGGGACCGGAGTAAGCACTATGATGACAGAGTGATGCTGAGAGAAAAGGAGGTCATGTAGCTGAGAGGCACTTAGGAACCGTGGACCGGGGGGCCAGGATATTGTTCGTCAACACGACTAACCCCACAGGGCTCTCCCAAAACAGTCTGGCTCTCATTTAGCCTACCTCTGTCTCTCCAAGTGGAATCACAGTACAATAAACATACCAGCACTTAAAAACTGATATTCAGAATAAAGATTATTGATATACTGCATGTTTTGCATGCATGTATTGTACAGGTCATACAGGACATTAGGGCAAAAAGCCTACTGGATTATTCAAGCTTACCCAAATAGTTTCTGATGACGGATCGGTTAATATATAGATGTTTATACTGCACCCATCCAAAATATATAATTCTGAGTAAAAGTAATTTAATGGCAGCTTCTCTTCAGGCTAAAGCCAAAAAACTGTGTGACTTACAGCGTAACTATTTTGTCACAGGAGAACATTCTCAGTTCCTCTTAAAAAGTGTAAATCTAGTCTGTTTATTGAAGTAAAATGCATGTTTGAAATATCAAACAGAAGTATTAGAAGCCCTAGAGCCAGAATTAAAGGGGGAAAAAAATAAAATCACTCACCTGATAGTACCTCAGAGAGGCCGAGCTGTTAAACATAAGCATCCTACCCGCATTTCACTGACATTTTCCTACCAATATTTCTGGGAATATATGCAGTTTTCCACTCACTGCTATTTGAAGCTGCCAGTGTGAGTTGGCCATCATACTCCTAAGTCTATAAATAAAGGAAATGTTCAACAAGCCAAGACATTAAAATTAAACCGAGACAGTAGCAAAGAAAACGCAAAAAACACTGGCATGTGTCTTTTCGGTTTAGAGTAACATGCAATCAAATTGTTTTCTTCCTTCCATCCTTTTGCCTGTCAAGGGCTTGCAAACAAAACCGCCTCATTGGAACAATAGAGCCATGATTGTTGTGGGCATAAAATGAAACTTATCTGACATGTAGCACCCTTTGAATATGCAGCGCCGAAGCCTTGAGAGGGGAAAAAAAAAGCCAAAAAAATGTCCCTCCGGTACAATGGCCGCCTTTGTCGAAGCGCAGGCTGATACGTAGCAAACTAAATGGTAAATGTTTGAGCAATGAAACTGAATCCATGTTTCACTGCTCAAAGCAGGGTCTAACCTGTTCGGCAGTTTGGCAGTCTATTTATGTGTCTGGGGAAGGAGGAAAGTAAAGGAAAGCAATGGAAGGCAGAAAAAGCTCAGCACTTAACAAAATACCACATTTTTCCCAGTTTAAACTCTCTCTGTTCTCCAGTCTGCCTTTCATTTAGTCTGAGGCTTTTGCTTGTAGTCTGCATTTTTTTTACTACTAACCAGATGAACCTACAGTATTTCCACATTTGTGCTTCTGATGACAAACCTATGTTTGACTTTTTGGTTAAGGTCATGCGCTCTGTCTGGATGTGGGCCCCTGATCTCAGACTGCCAACACATACAATACAAATCCATAAGTCACTTGACGGGCTCATTGAAGAACCCAGGTCTAAAGTAATCAGTGTTTCCTTAGCCCAAAAAGATGGGCTGATGGAGCTTTTAATATAGGACACATAATGACAATTTTATTTGATGGCTTAATCCATCAAAAGAGCCTCTGGATCTGGATCAGGGCTCTCTAACAAAAACGGACTTGAATATTCACATGAGGAAAGCCAGACCAGTCCTTCCACCTCAGGGGACGACGCTGTGCTAGAAGTCGTTGAAATACACGACCACGTTCATTCGTGGCCTCGTTCACTCACCTGCTGAAAATATCCAGATTGATCCCCTTTCACAAAATCTCAGGGAGGGGCGCAAATTACATGTGACATCACATTGTAAAGACACTGAGCAGGACTGCAGCGTGGAAGGAGACATGGAGAGGAAGAAGGAGAAGATGAAAGGAGGCAGCAGAACGTCACAGTGAGCCTATTGTAGATTTTTAAAGACCGAACGTGCTCTTCTGTAGAGGGAAATCAAGCATGCTTTCCTGTGCACATCTGATAATGAGGGCATCCAACCACACACACACACACACTCACACAACTGACAAAAATTATTGTCAAGACATTTTACTGCTGAAAGAAGCTTTGCTTAGTCTACCTTTTCACATTGTATGAGCCTGGTCCGTAAATAGATGCAGCCAAATGGTATAACATAAACTCAAGACTGACTTGTGTCCCTCAGTAGCATCTGCCACAGAATAAATCTGCCCACAGCCTGCAGCTGTCAACAGGAAGCCCAGAATGACCTCCACAGAATCTCACACACACAAACGCTCAGCCAAACTCAGAGAGCTGCACACACACACACAGAAGTGTGTATTGCTTCCACTCCGTTTTAATAAAACTTCATAAACATTATTATTCAAGACCAGTCTTAAATATTAAAAACTGCTCTTGAACTTTGCCTGTGTATTAAAGGGAAACGGAATTAGTTAAACAAATTGTGTCAACGAACTGTTAGAAAAAAATTAAATAAATGAAAAAGCCCTTTCGGATGGTTGGCAAACACGCGCTGTATTAAAGTGCAGCGGCGGCCCGTTTACCTTGTAGCAGAGTGCCGACAAACC
Source organism: Cichlasoma orientale (assembly GCA_034780415.1). Classification (NCBI taxonomy): domain Eukaryota; kingdom Metazoa; phylum Chordata; class Actinopteri; order Cichliformes; family Cichlidae; genus Cichlasoma; species Cichlasoma orientale. The sequence goes on along the minus strand of JAVDPK010001824.1, from coordinate 844,402 downwards.
ACGTTCTCAAAGGAGGGAACGGTTTCTGGCTTTTGTCAGCGCAATAGCTCCGAGCACCTCAAGTGCCGTGCCCCGATTGTGAGTTTGCTCATATTTTCCTCCAGCCTCTTGGCAGAACATTTACAAGAACGTTTTTAGCAGTTTGTTATTTCGCGGGCTGACGGAGTCAGTTTTGCTGAGAGCCTTGTAAATGTCTTTTAGGACCTCGGCTAATCAGCGCTGCAGAGGGCAGAGCGCATGAAAATAACTTTCCAATGAGCCACCGTGAAGAGACAAAGGTAAAGGGGACAATAACAGGTGTGTGTAAATATCGGTGCGACCACCCTGTCATGAGCCTGCATCAGGAAACACCAGAGTGCCTTTTTTTTTTTTTAGCATGTCATTAAGCAAGACAGACTAACAGCAATCCATTAACAATAATAGTCATATACGAGTGAGGGTCTGATTGGGGTAGAAAGGTAGGGGGTGTGCACCCCGTTTCAGTGCCAATGTGCCATCTGCACCCAGTACTGGCTGAGCTAATGAGAGGATTAGACCCACATGCACAGCTCTGGGACACGGCCCCTACCCTAACACCAGCAGGAACCCCCGACACTGGCACTTTAATATGGAGAAAAAAAAATGACAGAAGCAAGGTGTGCACATGCTGAGCAGAAACCCCGCTGACTGACAATGTGCAAGGGCATGTGGGTTGTCTGTTTGGCCGTTTACGGATGAGACTCAGTTTGTGTGTAGAAAAATACAAGTGTGCGTTTGTCAGACTGTGTTTCATGGGCATACTAATAAAGGACAAAACAATGTGAACACGAAGCAAGCCAGAATGAAATGCTCAGCAAAGGGAACAGTGGGGATCACAGGGAGGCTTCCCCTCATCTCACACACACGGAAGAGCTGCTTAATAAAATAAAACAAGGAAAGGAAACAAATCTGTTCACCTAGAAAAAAATAATATGAGAAGAAAGGAAGAATCTGCCTGATAAAACACGAAGCTGTTGAGAAAGCATCGACCCTGTGAGTACACTGCTGTTTATACCAAACATGCCATCAACACCACCACCAGAGACTGCATGTCCTGAGGCAGCCAGCCCTTTTACACGGCCCACAAGGAGTAAAAGTTCCCTTAGGCATTCCCAGCTCGTAGTGATGCCTTTATGGGGCACTGGCTTCCTCCTCAAGGCCATCATCACCTCCAGTGAGGTGTTTCATTGCAGAAGAAGACACAAAAGGAGAACTACAGGCCCAAATGGCAGCGACAGATATAAAAATACTACCAAAAAGGCTGATTACTAAACAAATGAACAGATAAATGAATAAATCCACTGACCTTGGGTGCAATTAGTCCTTAATTACTGCACACCATGTGCCCTAGGAGACACATTAATTAAAAGGGGATAATGGAAGGCAACCGGGGAAGCTTAGTGTGAAAATGGTTGCCAGCAAAGATGATCCACCAAAGGCACCAAAATGATTTTTTTTTTTTTTATTTGAAGACTGCTGCTCATCTATACTGCACGACGGTGTAGCAGGAAGGCGGCGTGAAAATGCCCCAAAAATGAACGCAAACACCGCGAGGAGAAAAAAAAAGGAAAAGCATCGGCATTGTGACCGATGCTCAGACCTCATGAAGCTCAAAATTTATTATTATGGTTTTGGGAAGTAATGAAATGTGAAATCACACAAAATACTAATCTGCCACAGAAAATGCCCACCATTATAGGTATTATGGCAAATATCTACTAGCATTTATGCTGGACACTTTAATTTAAACCTTTCATGTCCAATACTGCCTCCTGACCACAGGCAGGAAACTTTAACGACTAGTCAAATTGGGTCTTGGCAAAAAAGGTAATTTGCCTTGTCCCCCCCCTTTTTTTTTTTTACTCTGTCTGTGTCTGAGCATATTTCTGTTCATAGACTGCTTATGGTTGTTCCCACAACTAAGATGGACATTCTTTCCTTTTTCTTTTCTTTATGGCTGTGGAAACCATCATTACCCTGCCCACCACCTACACTCAAGTACTCCTCTAAGGGCAACAACAGAGACAAAATGAGTTTGCGTACACATTCGAGGGTCAAACAAAACCAAGCCTTTATCATTTGGGCCGCAGTCTTCCCTTTTCATTTTGTGCCACATGAAGCAGCGGCAGTAAGGACTGAATACCAAAAGGACAATTATGTTTGTCTTGACCGTCTCCTTCCTGCTTTCTGTCGCCCGTCTCTGCACGCTGGCTGATCAGGGCCCTGGGAGTCCTGTAATAACAGTGTGTTAGGGTCTCTGTCTCCTGTGACCCCCACACAGAGACTTTAAAGATCTGCTGACAGATCCAGTCATCTCTACCTGGTTAGTCACAGCACTATTTAAGGACTCTGCCACCTCAAAACACTGACGCAGTGCTGAGTGTCTCCAGCGTGTCCGAGGCAAATGGACACAGTTCCAAACGGCGTTAGCCGACGGTAGTGTCCAAAGCTGGGCTTGATAAAGAACGTGTTCAAAAAAATTAACAAAATAAAAAAAGTCACTGGCACTCTCAGAAATGGAATGAGTCACCACTGTTTCACTAAAACCTAATAAAGAAAAACAGACCCTAGGATAGACTTAAATAGAATGAAGGGCATGACTCTCCTGTGCCTCACACACAGCCTATCGGGCCAATAGCAGAGCTGGCAGAACATCGTCCAGCAGTTCTGTTTTATTGAAAGCTTGTATTTGTTAATGTGTCTGGGCTCCTGCGCCGCTGAGGGAGACAGCCTCACAGAGAGGCCGTTGTGTTCGGGTCTGGCTGAGCTCCACTGTCCCCTCCAACCAAACTACCATATTGACACTTTTTTTTATAAAGCCTTATGAACTGGGGGCACTATGTGTGGGTGAATAGTCACTCTACCTATTCACACACAGAGTACCTTTTTTTTTAAAAGAGTTCACAGTGTCAGCTGAGCTGAGAGCAATTGTTCCAGTGAGAGTGTTTTTGCTTTATTTCCATCACTTTTTCTTGTTCAGCCTTCCTCTGTGCCTTTCCAGGGTGCTGAATACTCTACACCCTCTCTTTCATGGTGCCCTCTCTGTTGCTGGAGCAGTGACGCCTAGGCAGGACTTGGGTCTTAAATAAGGCCTTGAGGCCTGACACATGTGGCCTGTGAACTGACAGCAGCTTTGTGCCAGAGGCAAGAGGCGTGGGAGTTGGAGGCCAGGGGCCAGGGACACTCAGGGAAGAGAGACAAGCAGAAGGAGCCCCTTGAGAAAAAGCCTGAGCCAATAACCACAACAACACCTCAACAAGGGCTCCAGTCATCCAGCGGAGTTGAGCTGGAAGGAAAGTAAGGAACGGTACCACTGCTAAGTGCCAATGAGAATCAAGAAATCCGGTGTCAGAGGGAGAAGAGGAACCGGCGTGTTAAGGAAACCAAAAAGGCAATGAGAACAGATGATAGAGTGTTGGAGAAAAGCTAAAGGAAGAAGGATGAAAAGAGTTTATGGGTGGGTTAGTGATGGCAGACAAAGGAATGCTGAATAAACGCAGAGGAAGCCAACCTGCATAAAGGCAGAGTAACATGTGAAGACATAGGAACAGACAGGTGAGAGAAGAGAGGAGCTTGAAAGTGTGTTGTGTGCCACAACACATTGCTGCACATGGGGTGGTACCTGTGAACAGGCCAGCAGGGAGATAAACAACTCCAGAAAACAACACACACAAAAAAGCAGCCAGAAATAGTTGTGACAGCGGGGTTACAGTGAGAAAGAAGTGCAAAACGCTCAGGAGTGCCTCTATCAAATTAGACAGGCAACAATAAAATGTCTGCAACAAAAACTATTAATGATTAGTAATAACGTACATCTATAGGATTTCAACAAAGGATGAAGGAAACTCACCGGGAGGGAAAAGGAGAAAAGAAAAGAGGGAGTTGGTGCTTTTCCAGAACAGCAGACAAAGAGAAAGACAATTACAGAGGCTCTAAAAATCTATTCAGTGCATTTTGCAGGGAACAGTTCCTCCTCCATTTCAGTCACTGTGCACTTCTCTGGCTCAGTCCCAGCCTAATCCTCCAATTTACCTCCATCTCAAGTGATTTCACAGTTGTCACCGAACACTGAATTTCCTTTTTCCTTCTTTCCACAAATGTTATGGGGAACATGCCAAGATGGCGCCGAGATAGTAAACTGGCTTGGGGGGTGGAGGTGTGTGTGTGTGTGTGTGTGTGTGTGTGTGTGTGTGTGTGTGTGTGTGTGTGTGTGTGTGTGTGTGTGTGT
>JAVDPK010001824.1:814376-832828 GCA_034780415.1 Cichlasoma orientale | reverse complement strand
GTAAAGTAAAAATAGTCAAAAATTGTACTTAAGTACAGTACTCAAGTAAATTTACTCCGTTACTGTCCACCACTGCACACATCCACACCCCTTAGACACACATCCCTGCTGAAAAATGTTCCCTTGGGCCTCATACATCTCACTTTGTTCCACAAACTCACTCGGGCTCATTTGCAGTAAAAAAAAAAAAAAAAAACACCCTTTAGTGAGTGTGTGGTGAACATCGTTCTACAGGAGTACAGCCCAACAGTCTTTTAACTTGACATCAAAGTTGACCAGTGAATTTAGCACTTAGCAACTCTGAGAACTCACTACAGGCCGAAAGGAGAAACTGTATGAACAAGAACACACTGCATGGAAAAAACAGGCAACAGTGCACTATAGTGTGCACACTGAAGCTGGTTCCCACCATGGCTTGGATAAAATATTCCACGATATTCATAACTAGGATGAAGTGTTGTATAACCTGAAAAACTGTCTTTTATCCTGCTTTGTAGGTGCTGCAGCTCAGGAAAGCTCTGCAGGGATAAACGGTCTCATTCTCCTACATCCAGGCCTGCTAAGAAGAAATATGGCTGCAAACCACCACAAAGTTGGAAAAACAGTTCCCGGTTCTCCAGGAAAAAGTATCAAATCCCTTGACCGTCTCTGCCTCCTTGAAGATATTCTTAAAAATTCCACCGCCGATGGGAAACCCGTTGAGATTAAATATTTTCCTATTCCTCCACTAAATTCCTCAGAAAGGAGAGCTAGCCTAGGTAACACAAGTGTGCATTTAATGTGTAGCCGACCATTTCCATTCAGCAAATCTTTTGTCTACAAGCCAGCTGATGCCCACTCTCCATCTGTAGCAGAGAGGATTAACAGACGGGCTAAGGGAGTGTCTTATCTCACCTTGCAGAGATAAATCAGACAGGGAAACAGCTCTGCTCATGCACTGCTCGGGAGAGCACAGGCATTTGAACAGAAATGCCACACACAGCCTTGACAGCAGACTGTTTGTTTAAAACCTGCTTTAAGGGTTTATGCTCTGCTCTGTTCTGCCTGGCCTCAGGAGTGAGTGGCCACCGGCCATCAGCTCCAAGGTTGTTTGGAATGGGCAGAACAGTCACCTTGATCTCGTCTCTTCTGACAGTTTCCACACAACACGACAAAGAAAGCTGCCTGCTGAGAACTTGGCCTAGTTTTTCTATACCTGACCTGCTTCAGATAATTCTTTCTGGGGAATATCCTGACACCCATTTGCATAAAAAAACATCAGAATCTTACAGTTCTAACCAAGCAGGAAAACACCAAACTGACATGTGAAACTTAGTGATAAAAGTCAGACATAAACATCAGAAAACACTGCGTTTACATCCTCCTCAAGGTTACAGTAACATGTAGCAGGCGGCAACAATTTCTATAGCACTGTGACTGTCGCTCACGCTGGAGCAAAACCTTGTTGTAAAACCTGCAAAGATTTTAATGCACGGTTTTGCATCAAAGAAAGATTGAATGCCGACATTTCCACTGAGCCTTGCTTGCCACAGTGAAAGCTACAGGACTCCTACAACTTTATGGCCAAGAAGGAAAACAGTTGATGTTCAGAATGAATATATTTATAGTTATGAGGACAGCTATAACAACATCTGTGTGTCTGGAGGACAAAGATGGCTTTATGGGGATCTGCCTCGAGGGGAAATAGCTGGACCCTTGCGCGGGATGAAAGGAAACGATATTTTTGATACTGTTCAACCTTGAAAAGCGGTGCAGCAGAAGTTCTTCTTGCAGCAAAGTGAATGTAAGGAATTGACCGTGTCTGAATGCGAGCATTGTGCGAGCTAATCACTGCAGCAATTTGTTCATGTAGCATTTTCCACAGTGACTGCCGAGACAAATCCGAGCCGCTCGTTTGTCTCGAGACCAGAAGACGCTAAATGGTGAATCTCAAAGCTAACTGCGCTGTCAGAAGCATGCTAGCTAAACAAAAAGATCATTTTCATCCACAATATCCATTAAGCAGTGGGCGTGTGTTTGAAAGCTCCCAAGCAAATTAAACTTATTGATCTGCAAAATGATCTCAACAACTGTTAATTAGAGTTTTAGTCAAAATGAAGGGACGCACAAGAAGGCAGCGGGAACCTTGAAGGAGTCAGCGTGCATAAATGATGAAATATGTGCTTCCAATGGGCTGAACGTAAGTCTAATTATGGTCCTGAAAGGATTTTAAATGCCATTATGCATCTACTTTAACAGCTGATTAGACTGGGAACACTGTAACATAACCATGATTCATATGTGCTAAAGTGTTTAGATTATAATCAACACTGATAGGGAATAATAAATGGAGCGTGGATGCAGAAAGTGCTGGGTAAGATAGTTCTTTCATCTAAAAATACCGTCATTAATTTCTGCATATGAAAACGTCCTCTACCACAAAGAAGGCACCCTCGTCAAGGTGACCTCTGGGGTGTGAAACATCAATGAATCAGGTGCAAGCCAACTGCTCTACTGAAGGTGGGGAGTTGAAAGGAACTTCAAAGAAACCATTAACAAGAACACAGAAAAAAGAGAACGCTCATAACAGTTGACATCAATCAATAGCGGTCTAGGAAATGGATTCCTATTCGGCGGACCAGGAGCAGCGCCGGAGGGGGAACCTTTATTCTGAGCCTCCGCCAGAGCGCGATGGCCACGCAGAGCATGAATTACATTTAAAGAGCAACTTGCATTGTGAACAAACTTTGCAGCACTCAGGGATGAAAGTCAGCTGTCAGGCCACAGTGGCAACTGAGTGCTTCACCGCTGAGGACAGTGCCTGTTTGCCAACAGCAAATAAGCGCCTCTGGACCATTTAGTGCCATCTCTTTTTCTTTTCTGCAAACAAAAGCAGTCTGCCACTGAGATGACACGAGCTCTTCTCAGTGGCCGCTACGCTGCCAGATCAAACACAGTGCTGTATGTGGAACGAGCCCAAAGCCAACACAGTAAAAGAACTCCGAACTAACCACAGTACACGCACACTACATACTGCCAGGCCAGCACAGAGGAATTTTAAGTCCCTTCTGTTTTGGCTCATTTGTCATCCCGGCATTTGCTTTGCATGGAAAAGTCTTCACTGGTCATGAAATCAGGTTCATGAGGCACTGCGGCTCAGTGCACTGCAGGGTGGTACCATATTTATGCTGAATACTTTTGGCTACGCAACCTTAAATGTACAAATCCAAATTTCCAAAAAAAGGTAGGACGCTGTATGACATGTAAATAAAAATAAAATGCACAGTTTTGCAATTCATTTATGAGAATTGGAGTTGTAGTGCGTATTAAAATCTGCACCTCTTCCACACACACACACACACACAATATACAGATTACTGTCACACATTTAATTCCTAACGCACAGGACGAAAAATATTCAAATAAAATAGAACTGGCATAAAATGGCCCAAAGCCGCTGAGTTTCCAGAGAGCAGAAAAATAAACAAGAAACTGATATGAAGAAAAAAAAAGCGGAGTCGAGAGTGACTTCAGCAAGATATCTCAGCTGCCAAGTGTTCAAACAACCCCCAAATGCAGACACATGTAGCTATAAACACACAAGAACTTATAAACAAATGTCACACAAACATGCATACACACACTCTCAGAGACACGCACACATTGTATGGCAGCGTGCTTACGGCCAGAGAGTTGCCAGCTGTCTGAGATCTTTGAGAGAACAGAGCACCACCTGTCCCCTTATCTTCCCCTCACAAGCCAAGAGAGACACTCTGTCCAACTGGAGCCACCTTCTTCTACTCTCTCATCCCACGCTTAATGGCAGCCTGTCCGCAATTTTCTCTTCATCAGTTTATCCCTGTCTTTGTTCTTCCTTCCTATCGCTTCTTCTGCATGTTTGATCTCAAAGCACCAGATACTGCGCAGTTATTTTAAATCACATCAAGGCTTTTTGGGGTGGGGTTTGGGGGGGGCTGCAAGAGAGCAATTTAAATGTTGTACCTGGTGGAGATGGAACCTGATGAGGTTTAGATTTGGGCTTAGGTGGACAGTATTGCTAGATGTTTCTCCTATTGTTGCCAGATAGGAATTTGGCCATCAGATCAGTGTGTGCGTGCGTGCGTGCGTGCGCACGTGTGTGTGTGTGCACTCGTACGTGTGTGTGTGTGTGAGCGCGATGGGGAGTGAGGTCAACTTCTCTCTGCCTCCGTGTTTACATTATCTCACTCCTTCACCTCTCTCCTCGCTGTGCCATTGTTTTGCTTTTGGTTAGCTGAGTCTTTGGGTGCAGACAGATTGATAGAAGCCAGACTAAAGCATGGGCAAAGTCCAACCACAGCTAAACCAACTTTTGCTGCCTTCTGTGTAAATACCAGCCAATATGATGCCCTAAAAGAACACTGAGTGTAAGTGTGATGAGCAACAGATTTTAGTCCTAGAAATCAGCCTTTATTGGAAAGAATGGGGTTGAAAAAAAAAAAGTTATGTAGCTCTGCTGTGCTGTGGATTGATGTAGTAGCAGCTTTGCTTGAAGCTGTTAAACAAGGAAGAATTCTCTCAGTCTGTTTGAGCAGCTAGACAGCAGCGAGCCAAATAAAAGCAAAACGTGCAGTCTCCAGGTAACCAGCCATAGTGAGAATGTGCACATGATGGCAGCGCTAATGGGCCAGACTTCCTCTGAGGTCCACAAGCACACACACACACACCTTCCTGCTCCTACTGTACACACATATACATACTGCACAGGAGCACTTTAGCCTGGGAAAGACTAGGGGAAGAAATGAGTGATGGTTCAACCAGCTGTCTGGGAGTTATGGTCTGAATCATGGAGGGAGGCCAGGCTGATGCTTTTCAGACAACCTGAGCAGCAGTATAGCAGATGGAGGTCACCACTGGGTAGCATAGCTAAAATTAGCCCAACAGCTTAGCATGAATTAAGCTGGGCCCCTGGGCAGAGAGCCTGCGTCCCCCCAGGACTGAGGTGGGTGCTGGGCAGACAGTACCGGGCCGACAGGGACCAGACTGCAGCTGAGGAGAATCAGCAGGGTCCCGTCTGTCTCAGAGCAGTTATTCCGACTCCTATGAGGTTGAAAGTGAATTTACATGGCAGTGGTGAACCCTGGTTAATGTGATTAAATCCTGGCAACACACTGAGTGATGATTAACTTATTCTCTCCCCACTCTGTGCCCTTCCATGTTGCTTCTTGCATCTCTGTCAGGCAATCAATAAGCTATTATAGCTCCAAACAGTGGGGTAAATTAACTTAAGGCTCCACCTGCAGAGTCGGCACTCTCCACTAATCCCATTGGCAGGGAAAAACACTACTGGATGCACAGGCCGGGTCTCAATATCATCCGCTTCCACACCGTGATTACTGACATGACTCACACAGACAGCAAAGTACCCTCTAAAGCCCGAACCTGAAATAAGTAACAGTATAAAAGGACTGGAGTGAAGGTAAGGTGTGGTACAGTGAGTGTTAAGAGTGCATCTCATGCAAAAGAAAGGAATACTGGTCAAACAAGTGTTGAAAACTATCATCAGTAAATGTCCGATCCCAAGGTATTTTTAGGGGGTAAGGGAAAAAACTAGCTAAATCCCAGCTGGTTACTGAGGGGCTTTCTATCCCATCCATCCATCAGATGTGAGCCAATCTGCAGAACAGAGCTAAGGCACCACTGACAGATTTGAATCTGATATGAGGGTAAGGTGGGGAGACAGAGAGAGAGAGAGAGAAACAGGAGGGTGGGGGTATGGCAGGGAGAATAGAAATGTCACCCTTAAGCCTAACAACATCACTGTGGCCATACAATACCAGGCCTCAATGAGTCACATGTCAGCTATTTCAAACTTACCCACAGCAACACTGACTACTGTTTGAATTTTCAATGGATCCTCTCTACTTTTCTCCTTTTACACATGACGTCCCCCTGTCTTGTCTTTTATGCAGCTCTTTGCCAGTATATGGTTACACGGCGCTCCTTTTGTGTTCCTGCCACACCCTGTTTAGAAAGGTCAAAGAGGCACAAAGAAGAGGTGAGGGTGTTTCTGTTCCGTTCACTGCTCAGGCAAGCCACCCTCTTCCTCACTGTCCAGATCAGACTGTTAGATGTTTATGTTTGCATTCCCGCCATTATTACGATCACTGCACATGTAATTAACCCCCGAGCTGCACGAACGACCTTCGCTGTGAAGCCAGCGAGCCAGATGCTTAAACATGACAGAACCTTTCAGATATGACCCACACGGCATTAGTTTGTTGTTGTTTCAGTTCATCCATTTCTTTTCATTTGCTTCATCATTAGTACACAATCATTGCGGTAATGGAGTTAATCCCTCTGCAACATGACCTAGCATGCCGAATATCTGGGGCTTAGAAATGAACTGCTAGCATTACAGAAAGGTCAGAAGGAACAGGAATCTTGCATAAGAACTGCACTCTATTAATGAGCATCAAATTTCATTCAAACTGGTCCTATTTTTGGACATGCTGTTGTTTATGTGACATGACAAGGAGAGACTCATTTCTCCCAATTGGTGCTTAAAGATCAGGTTAGCTACCACAGCAACCAAGGGCAATTAAATGACAACTGAATGCCATCATATATCTTCTGTTTGTTTGTCATTGACTGATTGCAGGGCTCTGGCTTTCCGCAGTCGGCAGCAAGAAGACTGCATTTCATTGGTAGTCAGATAACACAAGGCAGATCATTATCAGTGTTTGGGTCGACTGCTTACTTCTCCAGCTCTTCCTGCCTGTCACGCTCCAGGCTCGGCAACATGCTACATCTCTGATAAAATTTCAGATGTCTTTTTCCCCCCCGTACTCTCCCCTCCCTTCTCCTTCGCCGAGGTCACGGAAATATACCTCCGTACTTCAGTCTCTTTCTCCTTATCGAGTCGCAGGAGACGGAGCGAAAGAAGGCAAAACAGTGAGGAGAAAGTGAAAGCGAGAAACACGGTGGACAGAAAAAGAGGAGATAGCACTTAGAGAGGGAATACATATCGCATAAAGCCTGATATCGCACAAGTGCGGCATAAACGCAATGTTTTCTATGCTATCAGTCCACTGAACCTGAGCAGCATCAGCCTATCTGTGCTCACACTACAACAACCCAACGGAAGCTACAAATCACACAACCCATTCACAAATTTGTTACTCAGCATAATGTTTACTTGATTCAAGCTTAATCTCATCAGTTAGTGTTTTAAGACATAAAACAAAAAACTTTTACTACACCTTTTCTATTTTTCTTTCGGTGAAGTTTTAGCGGTTGTGTTTTTTACCTTTAATGTAAACCAAGCAATAAAAGCTGCATTCTCTCATTCATCAAAGAGGCAGAGCATGACCGAGGCTATCAATAGATGGCAAATTGGTGGTTTGTCTCCTGGGAATGAGCGGCAAAGATGAGGCCATCACAAAATCCCTGGATTCTGACCTTATAGATGGAGGCCATTTTTTATGTATGTCATCCTTTTATCTAAATGCAAACACAGGTTTAGGTCAGTGAAAACTGACCTTTTGCAAAACTCCTTTGAGGCTGAAGAGATTCAGAAACTCTGCAATGCAGACAGGAAAAATGAAATATCAGTGCTTCTGACTGGCCAACATGGCTTTGAGGTTAGAGTTACAGCATATTGCCAACTATTTGTTCCCAGAGCTCTTAACAGGATGCTCTTGACACAGCTTAATTTTTGAGTTATCATATGGACAGAGAGTGCTTATGTGTGCAAGATTTTTCTTTAGGCTAGAGGAAAATATTTTTAAAAAATATTCTTGTAGACTGGGGCAGAATGTGCCCCTTGAGCACACTTTTTAAACTTTCCCAAAACCCCCTTAAAGTTCTGTTCTCCAAACCCCTTAATCCTCCCTAACGCCATCGTCTCGGATCGAGGAGCATGATAGAAGGTTTCAAGTGAGGGCTTAACCCACGTTTAATAACCAGAGCGTGTCTGCAGAGCAGAACACCTCGTCATATGACCAGACACCAGAATGCAGGCACGTATGAACGCGCAAGCCTCACACACGCGCGCGAACACACATACGTACAGACTCTCTGGCCAAAGGAGGGGCTCAGACCAAGAAGAGATTACACGTAACAACAAGAGTAATACCCAAGTCACTGCAGAAGAAGGGGAGATTAGAGTCAGCAGCATGCATTCATCTGGTTCTCACAAGCACTGGCGCACAGCTTACCATCACATATGGAACATAACTCAAAAAATATGGACACCTTTTAATAAAAAAAAAATGCACATACGCATGCTGAACACAACGCAGTTTTTAAGAGGAGAGAAAGGGAAGCTACTCTGCTATCAGCAGTGTTCCTAAGTGGTAGCACAGGACCACTGGTCTCAAGAGCTCACACAATTTATCTTATCTGTCCTAGACTAGCACTTCATCATGTTAATATCATACTTCACTATCCTGGGATCCAGCAGCCGTCCTGCAAAACCTCCTGTTCTGCACCATAGCCAGAAGCAGGGATTACATCGAGATGAATAAGCAGCCACTGCGGCGACCGGAGGAGGGGGCGGGGGGGATCACAAGAGTTTAGGGAAGTGTCCTAACACTCAGACATAGCTGTGAGGTAGTTTTACCTTTTTGAAAGAAATCCAGAGATATCTGGACAATGTCAGCATATGTAAATGGACGGACTGCAAAACTCATCACAGAAACAGAGAAAAGTGCTTAAAGTGGGCTCTGTAAGTCTGGGCTGCCTTCCTTGTTAAGAGAGACGAGCCATTTGCTACATGAATGCACACTGAGAGGAGATCTGAAGGGCAGAAAGAGGCTCATGTCAGCTGTGTTTAGCACATCTAATGCATTACATTCATTCTCTGTCTTTATATATAAGGACTAAAGGGACTAACCCAAGCCATGCCTTCCATAGGAGCATGTTGTCATTGTTGCCAAGTGCCTTATTCACACAGGCTCTACGTTTATTGTTTAACAGGGAGATTCCTGTCCGATGATGTAAGTGACAGATTTGATGGGACTCAAACATGGTTCTGGGATACTTTTGGAGGACATGCCCCACTCGCCTTCTCTGTCCTACTAGGGTGTCAGAGATGGGTGGAGCATAAAGTGATTGATGGTACTTTGAGCAGGCCCCCTTTACCCATGTCTATACACCTGCACCTTTAGTCTCTTTTACAGAACACATCACTAGACACTGTTCAATGGAGCAGTGTACACACACTGACAGATTGATGGAATCAAACACGAACGCACACGCGTACACACACGCACACTCGCACGCTCCCCAAACACAGGAAATCTCGCTCTGTCGAAAGCTTCATTCTTATGTAAACCAATCCATTCATATGAGTTTCTCTCACTCCGCAGGATGTGTGTTTCTCTTCAGGCTTCGTGCCCGTGTTCACTGTAAAACAACACAAAGCGCCTAAGACTCTGTCAAAAAGCTGCTCTGGCTCTTATCTGCTGCTACTCTACTGTTTCCCATGGTGAGCAATTTCAGCGCTTGGCCTCCAATCTTGCCAGCAGTATTAGTTTTGGGTGGGGGAGGGCTGTGTGTGGGCGAGGTTATGCTTGCATGGCTGTGAAAACCATGTTCCAAAAATCCCCAAATCAGTGTGGCATTTGACACATTTTCACATGACTGAAAGAGACACTAGCATCTTCGCTCCCTCACTCCAGGCTGCTGTCACTGCTGGGAGTGACAACTACATTTTAGGTCAATTATGTCAGCCAATAGCTGCCAGGATGTGTCTGATGCATATTTAGTCAACATGGTGAAAGTTTTAAAGGTACGCATGCAGGTCACTAACAAGAACTGCATGCTAGTTCCAGCCTTGTTTGTGTATCACAGACATTTTCATCTCAAAAGGGGACTCGGGGTATCAACCAAGCATATCAAATGGATACTCCAGGTTTAATTAAATGGAATGCATTGATTTATGCAAACAGCCCGAAGCGACAAAGACGCCAAGTTCAGCTGGCCACATGTAACATGCATGATAAAAACTGCACTCTGCACAAATGGCTACACAGACGACTAATTGAAATGCATGTGCTGAGCATATCTCCCCTGCAGAGGTTTCACAAAGACTAAGCTGACAGTTATGTGCTGTGGGAAGTGTAATTAGACAGTGACCACTTGCTTCCAGTGTACTGCGATTTCAAGATTAACAGCGCTGGACTAAAACAGATTTGAACAGCAACGCACAGCCTGCAAGCGATCAGAACAAAATAAACTACAAAAAAAATAAATAAACACGATTAATTAAGTCAGTACTTCATGGGCGACATGAATATTTTACACTAATATGAAATGGACTTTTTTTTTTTTGTGGTGAGGCAGGTTTAGCTTTGACAGCCACACATGCGCACGCCATCGGGTTTGGAGACTGTGGACGGGGTCTGCATTCCAACATGAAACAGATTGGAGTGGAGGCCAAGGAGCGTCTATGGTGTGGAGCCCACGCCTCAGCTGCATGTTGACTCATGAAGCAGACCCTGGCTGTGCCGTTTGCACCAATTTGCTCTGAACCTCCCTGAAACAAATAACTGCCACAGAGCTGCAGCAGACTGCCTCCAGTCCCCTGGCAGCTCGCCAGCACACTCACTGGTGCTTCTGGTGGAGTTAGCTGTCCTGATTTTTTTTTTTAAATCAGTCAACTCGTTCGCTCTTCTTGCTCTCTGCTGCAGATTTTTTTTCTTTATTCTTGACCTCGCAGTCTCATTTTACTTCTGAAACTTCTTAATATTTGCTGAGCTGAAGAAGGAGATTAAAAGGAGCACATAACCCCCAAAATAATAAAAAAAAAAGTTGATGAAATTTATAAACAGAGACCTTCTGCACTATATTGGTTCCCATGTAATAAGTTAATGAAAGGCAAAGACCATGACAAATAAATAATTACTCTGCCATCAGGCAGTGAAAGAAGCTGTTTCAGTCACAGAGCTTGTTCCACTTGAGTGGGCAGCAGTGGAGAAATAATCAGGAGTAAAGAAAAGAGATGGCTGAGGGCAGCGAGGAAAGAAATGTTTGACAAAGTAAACTGAAATGTTGATGTTGTGTGTCAGGTGGAGAGGATTAGTCTGAGACTTGTATAATACAAAGACCCTGACTATTTAAGAGCCGACAGATGTGGTGCAAGAGATGCCCTGAAAAAGAGACAGGAGGGTCCTCACATCCGTGGGAGGTGGCTACGTTGCCTTTGGACTGCTGCAAGCCAGCCAACTGTCCCCCACTCTGCAGATGACCCTCAGGCACGGCCCAGAATCTGTCAGGATCGACCGAGCTGCCTTCAACACATCTGACGCCCTGACCTACCCCCACTAATCAGAGAGTTGGCGAAGCCAGATGGCTTCACATGGTGATGGAGATTTCACAGCAGCATCGAGATCAATGAGATTCTGGGGTAAACTTGGCTGAAGAGAGCTATATGCTGTGGAGCAAATTCAAGTAAACATCCCTTTGCTTCTGTTGTTAGTGGCTGTAAAAAGTAAACCCTGCCTCTGGAGAAAGGAATCTGCGTGTGGATACGAAGCCTGCAGCCAACCTTGTGCGGTCAGCACTGTGCAGTCAGCCAGGCCACTACACAGCAGGGCCTGAGGTTATCGCCTACTCGAGTGGAGCAGTGCGCCGTCCATTACCTCACTGTACTATCTCCACAACCAGGAAAAGGGAAACGAGCTATTCATAGAGCCTCTCAGGGACTCGTGCACAGCATGGGCAAAACAATCTACTGCTGATTATCTCTTTGTGCCTCTGTGTCTGCCAGCAATGACTCAAAAATGTAAACATTGTAAATGATATATAAAAATTAAAAAAGGCACATATTCATTTCCATTTTAGTGGAACGGTGGTCACAGGATTCAATTAATATGCTTAAAAGAAAATCTCTTCTACTCTAAGGAAGCTCGACGTCACGCAGCATCTTCTTCATTTTTTTACTTTCACTTTCTGACTTCAGTCTTGTTTGTTCAATTGTAAATAAAAAAAAATATCATCCAATGACATAAACGAAGATTAATGTCACGGAAACATAATCATAATACTTAAAATACTTTTAGCCGCAATCTTTATCGCCTGGTTTTTCTCAAGCACAAAGGTGATTCATTATTTGTCGTTGGCATCTTTAAAGCAAAGAAAACAGTAACACAATAGGCGAAGAATTATATCTGAAGCTGATCTGAATGCACAAAGCAAACACGATTCATGGTAAATGGCTCTGGGTTAAGGAGCTGAGATAGAGCGACTGCGGGCTGTACTGTACGAGTGGTTAATGATAAACCAAACAAACGGGGTTAGCTGTCCCAGCCTGGCAAAACAGGACTTGTTGAAACTTGGATTACATTAACAATCGCTGGTGAGCACAGGAAACTGTAAAAGCCGGGCTCTTAGAAAAACATCACAAAAAAAAAAACTATGTTTTCAGCTTTTAAAGTGAAAATATTAGAGAGGGAGAACGAGGCAAAATAAACACAATTAAATCCACGACTTCCTTCTTTGGAGTTTCATTGGAAATTAAAAGCCCAGTTGTCCCCTCAACTCACCCTGAGTGAAAACTTCTATCTACCCATATTCAGCTCATAACAGTTTCATTATGACAAGCTTCTGTAACGACAGCGAGGGGTCCAAGAGGGGTTTAAAACTTTCCTAAACCCTCATAAGTCTGATTTATGGCTTGTAGTGTCTTCACTCTAGAGTTTAAATGCAGCCTTGTAAAGAAATCTCAGGGTTTCTGAACTTTTTCTCTTTTTTTCTCATCTGCAGGGTTCCATCCTGGTTGCTCCAACAACATAATTACATGTAGTTAAGCATGAACTGTGGAGAGGGCTGAGTGAGAGTCACCAGCTAAGCAAGAAGGAGAGAGAGCGCTGGAGCACAGTGGCTTGTCATTATGGGTCTGTTTGAACCTTATACAGAATAAGCCTGAACTTGAGACCGAGCCAATGCTACTCTGGTCCTCGTGTTTCCCGCCAAGCGTCTTGTTTTTCTACTTGAAAAATCCACCTCTGAAGTAAACACAGCATATCGCCCTACTACAAGGGAGGGATATTTTTAGCACTTCGGCCTGTGGAAACTTGTAAGTCAACCAAACTTTAATGGTCTTCCACTTTTAATAAATTGTGCTGAATTGTAATTTTTATGTTGCAAAGCCTGGTTGGGAATATCTCTGCAGCTCCTTGCGATGCTCCTTACTGATCATATAAAGCGGGGCGCTCGTTACAAGTTCAGCGCTTACACAACACACTATAAAAGCTCAAAGTTTGACTAGCGGGTCTCTTGGATCTCCTGCCTCTGCTTTAAATTTCATTAGCTGACAGTTGGGCTGGAAACTATTTAAAAAAGCAATCACAGTGGGGAAGTTTTGATACGTTTGTGTACTCCAGATATCCCACTAATACAGTTTAAACTACACAGCAAGCCTTTGACTGACACCTCATACCCAGCACCATAACAGCAGCCCATGCCCAGCTCAGCAGCGGCTCACACTGCACATTCATTCACACATGTTCACATTCAAGCGCACACACCATTCTTTCTTTCCCCATCTTGATTAGATTACAGCGAGTGAGGTTGGTGACAGCCTCTGGGCACGCTGGAGGAGCGGCTGATATCTGAGCTCTGCTCCTCAGCCTTCACTCTCAACCAGTCAAGAGAGCAAAGAGATAATATATCTGAAGAGCTGACCTCACCAACAAAATCAGTCTTTTAAAGAATCATGGGAACAGTTTTGTCAACACCAGTCACGACTCTCAAAAAAGACTGAGGGGTTTAGAAGGACTTTCATTCCTCCTACATTGAAAGCTCACTGACAGCCAAATATTAGCCTTGTTAATATGTCTCAAAGGCCACTTGTTGACCCAGGCTGCATAAAAGCTCGACAATAAAAAGGCAATGTCAATACTTCAATGAAGTGAGCAGGAAAGCTGTTTAATAAACGATAACTGCAGATGCAGTGATTGCATTCCTTTTGATATAAAACCTTATATCTATCTCCCTGACAAAAAGCAGAGGTAGGACCAAAACAGAAAGGACTTTGTTCCCATTGTACCTCATGACCACCTACCAAGGGCCCTTTAGAGAAGCACTCACCCTAGAATGATCAGGCCACTCTCCTCCTCCAAGGCTCTGCAGGCCCTACAGAGGCTGCTGGACCAAACACATCCTGCCCATCGCCCGAGAGATTATTCAACTCAATGAGCACATTGAGCACAGAAACACAGGAAGAAACCGGAGCCTGCTATTCAGCTACATCTGAGCCCAAACTCCTCCATTCACACCCACAGCAGAAACAATGAAGGAGTGGGATGACATGCTGCACTTACTGGCTACTTCCAGCGAAGCGTTGTGGCTCACCGCCTCTCCCAGGTAGTTGCGAGCAACGCAGACATAAGAACCTTCGTCTGGTTTGCTCCGACGTCCGTGGACGATGCGCAGGAAGAAGAGAGAGCCGCTGGGCAGAAGCATGCGCTGAGAACGGGGATTGTCCCTGTCCGTTTCCACCCGCTCTCCATCCTTGTACCACTCCACTGTCGGGGTTGGACGCCCCTCTGCTTTGCAGTTGAGAGTTGCAGGCTCCCCTTTGGAAACAATCAGGTCAGAGGGGTGCTCCACGATTCGGGGTGGGGTGTCCTCTTGGCGCAGACGGGATCCTGAGAAGAAATGACAAAAGTTAAATTTGCTTCTGCCGGTCTTTATTTAAGTCATTTAAATGGCCTACAGGCTTTTTGTTGTGGACTTTGTCTTGTTAGATAGCAAAGTTTTAAAGGCAAATAAAGCTACATTTACAGTACAATAAACGTAATCAGCTGGCAGTAAACATCTTTGAAGTACTTTGGCACTTTAGCATAAATATTAAGCAGTTAAATCAGTTCTACCTTACATATTAGCAACAATCAGGCTGCCCACTGTATTAAATATGCTTATGACCTTTAAATACAGGCAAAATTTGAAAGTAATAGATGTATTTTTTAAGATACTATATGAGGTTGTGTTGATGCAAAAAGCAGAAACCAAATTTACTGATCTGTAAACAAGCAAGCCTTTATTTTCAGTAGCAGCTCCTGTGGTAAAGGTTAACACTGCTGCACCTGTGTGGGTGTCATTTCACAGATTAAAGAGCAGAAATGAGGAGAATGAAGGCAAGAGTAAACAAAAATGTGACACACCTCGAAGATAAAAAGGAAATTACGAGATAAAAAGATAAGATAAAGGTGCCGTGCATCGCTTGCTGACAAGGAAGGAACGAGAGCAGAGATTACACTTGTGAAGAAAGACGGAGGAGCCAAAGCGCTGCCAACAGCAGTGCCAAGGGGGTTAACACCCCAGTGCTATCTCTGGTCATTAATATTGTTCTCCGACCAGTCAGCTGTGGCTATCAAACCTGCTTTACATGCAAATTAGCTTCCTGTTGTTAATTCCTGAAGGGCGGGACTGGATGGCTGTGAATGCATTGTGTGCCCACACACAAAAGTGTGTGTGTGTGTGTGTTACAGAGAGAGAGAGAGAGAGAGAGAGATTCTTCCCTTCTCACCATATTGCCCAGCTTCGGCCTTTGGAACCCATTCAGTACCAATTAAAGAGAGTCGGGTCTAATTGGAGGCACAGGCCTGCAATTAATTTACCCAGCATCCCATGAACTTGCCACACTGCCTCATTTATGTGCCGCACACCCACCCGTGTTACCCCAGAGAACTGGTGCTGAGAAGGCATCTTCTTGTGGTCGCCACATATTTTAGGTAAAGTCAGCATAATTAGTGACAGCTCTGTGGAAAGATAAATTACTTCAAGGCAAACGTGCACTTTGGTCAATGGAATATAATTAATCCAGTAACCCAGTGAAGGGCATCAGGATCACGAGTCTTTCAACTCATCCGTATAGAAACAGTTTTGACAGGTAAGGGCTGCGCGGACTTTTTGAGATTGCTTGATTGATGGGAATCATCAGAAACAGACATTGTTAGAGAAATGGAGATTTTATCTCAAAGGGTTGACTCTGGACATGCTTCTTCTACACCTCATCATTCTTACATGAGCCCTACTCAAACACTGAAATGTGGCGTCAGCTCCTCCCTTTGGGACACAGTTTGATATTCATATGCTGCTGCTGCACGGTTGTTTTTCAAAATTGCTGGTCACAAGCTGCAGTGCACGGCTGAAGCAGTTGTGGGGAAAGACATCACAAAAGCAGATGAGTTAACTGTTAGCAGGCTGCAAGGCTGCTAGCTATTTTCATCTCAGGTAATTTCAGTTCAGTTTTATTAATATAGCACTAAATCAGGGAGAGAAGAGAGAAAAAAAATCCTCCAGTAATCCTTCCAAAGAGTAAGCACTTGGTGACACTTAGCACAAGTGTTTGTTTTAAGCTTGGAATTAAAAAAATGATAATTAAATGAAATCCCGCGCTTAAGACGATGCAGTGCAGCGATTCTACACCACAGAGCACTGCAGTCAAAATTTGCCAGTAATCGCTCCTCTATCTGGAATTATTACACTAAAGCCAGTAAAGCTGAAGTGGCTGAATTTGTGGCAACACGACAAATAAGATAAAGTCACGCACAGAAATCCCTGCAATGCTAAAACTGGTTCGGCCCTGCGTGTCGGATACTCTGAGTATAAAAACACATTTGTAGATTAAAGCATTTCTGAGAGACGGACAGAAACAGATGGAGAATTAGAGAGCGACATACCAAGCCTTTAGCAAGAATGAATTAGTCCTCTATCTGGCACTGAATAAAGTTTATAAAAAATACATATCTGTGCTTTCTGGCTATTGAAGCTGTCTGAACCACTACCAGGCTAATTAACCCCCATTTGTAACCTGCTCTCATAACAGGCTTTAAAACTTACAGACCATATGCTAATAAAGGCCCGGCCCTTTGGTCAGACAGCACGGAGCTGAACCAACTTCACTAGCATACACAGGCTGATTACTGCTGCAGCAACTGTACCACCACCGCCCTTCAACAGACAAGGCAGGCTAATATGTTTTATTAAAGAGGACTTTGAAGAGCTCAGCCGCTATCTGCTCTGCCCGTTCCCTTCCTGATTTAGATAGCTCCTCTCTAATTTAAAATGGTCTGAAGTTTGGGGCCTTGTGGGGGAAACCATTAACTATTTAGATGTAGCCCACTGTGAGGAGAGCTGTGCAGCAGGCGAAACTGTGTTTGATCATTGACTGTTTACTGTAGATGATGTGTATGACGAACGCGCACACTGGTAAGACAATATGAAGTGGGGGTCCAGTATCCCGCAACAGAGAAGCTGGTGAGAATGAGCTTGTTAATAGATATAAATAGCAGTTGAAATGCTGAAGCACACTGATTTGTGTTTTGTGTGCATTTCCTGAGAGGGTGTGTGGGTGCACGGCATGTATCGGTTACACAATGCTATTATCCCTTCCTTGTCACGACTCAATTCTGTCTAAGCATATTTTACGTGTGTGTGCGCATGCAGGCTTTGCCCTGTTGATCCCCACAGACACTTTGAGTGACCTCCGTTACTTCAGCTCCATTACCCCTCGCCAGGGGAAAGAGAATTATCCTGTCAAGGACCAAAACACTCCCAGGCTCCCATCTACAGGTGCATGCTTTTAGGAAATGGAGAGAGAGCTAACTTCACTCCTTTGACAGAGCACACACAGACGACCAAATCTGAGACCGAAACATAGAGCGCGTACTCCTCGCCGTCTCTTTCTCACTTTACTTTAAGTTGTCTAGCACTCCCTTTATTTCAAAATGCTGCCCTTCCTTCTCCACTGCTGCTTTCAACCACCCTCTCCCCTGTTTTCAATCCCCCTCTTCACCCCCCTCCTCGCTTCCAGACAGAGAATTCAAGATGAGCTAATGCAATACACAGCCTCACCAAAGGGAAGCTGGGACTTCTACTGCAAGGATCTGATCGATTGGTGCCTGAGGCAAGATTCTCCTTCTCCCTTAACCGTCTCACTTGCTAGAGAGTTCTGTGTGTCTATCTTCTCATTTACTCACATAGGCACACTCACACACACACACACAATGCTAAACTATGCTTGAGGGAGTCTTCGCTCGCTGTGGAGGTAATTAAAAAAAAAAAAAATCTTTGACTTTTCTTACTTAATGAACATAATCTCAGTAATGAACAACAAAGCCCAACAGCAAATGTGAACACAATGAATTGGAAAGGCCCAGGCCCAACCACACTGCTGCCACAAGGGTGCAGACCTAGACACTGACCCATATACTGTACACATGCAAGGATTCACAAAGACCTCCAGGCACTTGCTCACTCTAAAATCCAGACCTCCCACCCCCCCTCCTTTCTAAATCATGGACAGACACGGCATAAGGATGAGATTTCTGATGGTTCTCATGAAGCAAATGGCCGTTAGATCGCCAGGAATATTTATGCATATTGAGATCACGGCTACCGGCTTCATATCGATTCATCCATCTCTCGGGGCTAAACTTCATCAACATGAGTTGATACACTGTGACTCTGTATTCCAAAAGATA
>JAVDPK010001824.1:777662-805350 GCA_034780415.1 Cichlasoma orientale | reverse complement strand
CTGTTTATTCCTCCAATGCTTTTCCAGATACTTCTCACCACAGTTTTTTAATTTATCACTGAGAATAACAATTGTTGTCTGAATATAAGGAATAATAACTATAAAGACTCACAAATGTTAGCAAATTGAAAAATGGAAAAACTTGAGATGAATATATTTGCCCTTGAAAAAAAGCTGACCACAACAAAGAGTGGGGACCAAAAAGAGTCCCGGCATTTTGTTTCTACCGTGGCTGGCACCGCCCCGGGACACGACCACAAGGTAATTAACACACAATGCGCCACACGCAACCATAAATGCTGGCAACAATGTTAGCAAATTAATTAGGTTATGTCGTAGGCTCTACAAAGATTCATTGCAGAAGTGTAAATCAGCTTTTCTGAAGTGTTCAAATATTTGTTGTCCAGGACACCGAGTCCGTGGGCTGTAGTGTACACCTTGAGGTTTTAAAAACTTGAATGCTGCACATACCAATAAATAGTGCTAGTAAAAAGCCAGAGAAGCAGAGACTGACCACTCATTTTTTATTTTTTTTTGGGGGGGGGGGCTTGTTTCTATTAAAACAAGACACAAAGCATTATAATATGTTAGAAAGATGACAGCCTCACAAATATAGATGCTTGGACAAGGCTACAAGATTGATAAGTATCACTTAATAAGGAGATTTCCTAATGGAGTACAGTATTGTGAGACTACAGCTGATCACCGTTTATAACTTTCATCATGAGGAGGCCATAATTTTGCATCTGCAAAACCTTGACACTCCATCCAATGGCAGTTTAGAGTTTTCACTTAAAATCCTAAAATGAGCTACGTGGTGGTGGGCAGGTGACAAGAAAACTAAAGCTAACAGGATAAATCCTCTAGGACCACGTTTCACGCCGATTCAATGATTCAATGAGCCAGTGGGCCTGCGCTGCCATCGTCAAAGCCACACAGCTACTTTGGTTGTAAAGCTAGCTACTGCCCACATCGAAATACTTTCTGCAGTTTTGTGAGCTAGGTTAATATTCATAATTCAAACTGTTTGGTTTCCCTCATTTTTGGTCACTGAAGTAGCAACACAAACTGTTATTTCAATACTCCAGACAAACCTACAGTGCCACAAAGCTGAGAATTGATGGAACATTAATATGTTTTCCTGTGAGGTAGCTCTTACAGCAACTTTCCAAATCTACTTCGAATATCGTCCTTTAGTAGCTGCGGTTTCAATGGGTGTTTGGAGCCAGCATCAGTGATTGATCTCCGAAGACCCCGAGAAGGGGAAAATGCGAAGCCACTGCTCATGCTAAAAACATTCACGTCCCTCAAATAAAAAGTCTATTCTTTCTTTTTCTTTTCCCAGTGCGATCAGCTGCCAAAACAAACGGGCGCTGTGATGAATGCAATAAATATGATCGATGGGATATCTGGTGCTGCTGACCTCACACCACGCGCCAGAGTCGAGGGAGCAGGTGCTGCTCAGATTTACAGCCCCCCTCCCAGCTCGTGATATTCCCTCCTCTCACACACAGACACTGAGCCCTTCTGAGACACAGTCACACCGTGGAGTCTCCACAGCCCCCTGCAGCTTACACCGACTCTCAGAGAAACAGGCTTATTATTGTCTCTGGCTGTACTTCATGTCCAACATGACTATGCATGAATCATATCAACACTAATAAAACCAGCAATGATTTTACAGATCGTCAACCTGTCAGTCCCAACTGACATTACAGTAATTTCTACTGGGAGGAGTACACAGGGTTGTCGGCGAGGTCGAAGCACTCCTTAAGTGTTTGCTCGTAAAGATGGCTAATTGATCTGAGGGCAAAGGCAGCTCTGGATGCTTTCCCAGGAATAATAAGGACCAATGCTGTGGACGGGTCATTAATAAAAACAAACCTGGGATTTACAGTAACTCCAAAAGAGCCACTGATCAGCCACAAGATTAAAACCAACAGCCAAATTCCTCTGGTCTCCATCGTGCTGCTTATGCATCAGGGTTCTCTTACTATGGCAAATATACTTTGGTAGCTGTTTTGATAGTTTGATAATCATACATGTAGTTATGGGACACCTACACACTTTAGGACACTTTAGTAAATCAGAGTTTTATTGAACTGTAGCTTAAGTCAAGTAAAAAAATTCCACTTGCTCTTAGATCCTGATCAATCCTGTCTCTGTGATGGGCTCATTGAGGATAAGTGATTAATTTTAATTTAAGCATAAATAAATAAACTTAAACTCTCTTGTGAAACTTGTGAATGGATTGTGAATCTGATGCTTCAAGTACGCAATAAACTACCAACTACCAACAGACTACCTTCAGCTCCAGTTAATGTTTTGTCAAACTCAGATTAATGATGAGCCTGATTAGTTTGACCTGTCTCACTCTGTCTTTACCAGAGGCCAAATTGCAGAACAAAGTGAGTCAGATGAAACTCATCAAACATGAAAGGCAATTTTGTAGAGGTCTGTGCATGCCTCAGCGTTATGTTTTTGTGCTCTCTGTGATTTTTATGGACCATTATTGATGCTAGAAAGCAGACAGATGTTTAGATCAGGTCCCGAGTACAGAAAAAGAAATCCATCCATCCATGCATGCATCCATCCATGCATCCATCCATCCATCCATGCATCCATGCATCCATGCATCCATCCATGTTGTTGTGCTGAACAGAATAAATTCTGCAAAAAGCCATTGCGCTTTATTTCAGATGCTCAGAGAAATTTCACAGCTGCCTCTTTTGTAATGGAAAATTGTTTTGGGACTTGCGTGCACAACACTCTAAATGCATTGCTGTAGCAAAATTGCATCGCCGCCTCTCTGTTTGAGCAGAGAGACCCAGACAGGTCATCAAAAATTATTTTTCAACACACTAGGTAACATCAAAGATTTGCTCCTGAAATACTTTACTGGCACTGTGCTGTAGGATCCTCACTCAGGTGTGTGACAGGTTTACTTTTATTTCTCCGTGTCAGTGTCTGAAATGCGCTGTAATGTACGGGAGTGGATGTGAAAATGTTTATTTGAGGTCGCTGTTATGGAAGCTTTGTGGACCACGTACTCCTGTATAGCTGGACGAGCCAAACCAATTTGACCTTTCCAATTAAAAACTGTAAAGAATGTGACCCATTTACACTCTAAAAAAAAACATTTATTATACTTTCTCTTGGAAACTAAACGTGTTTGACAGGGCAAAAGCAGATGATTATTAGCACTTAGCAAAACCCCATCCAATTTTCTTCCCAATTATCATGAGGACACTACAAACATGAATCTGAATATTCTAATTTAATTCTCACCTCATAGTCTTTTGACCTCTGTGCACTCACACTAGCTCCCATCTCAAATCTTGCTACCACTCCAGTGGCTCTTGACCACATTACTCCACTTGCTATCCTGACAAGAATGGCTAATAGACCTATTTCCTTGGACAAGACTAAGCTAAGCTGTGCAGATCAGGGAGATGAAAAAAGATTGGATGGGGAACAAAAAACCTCCAGCAGCAGAGTGGCTGTGGGGAAGCTGCATATAGGGCATTAGTGCTTGGTTATAACTAATTATATCTCAAGTGAATCGCTCCTCCAGGCGTGGCAAGGGATCTTTCTCTATTGTTGCACTGTTAGAAAATGAGTGCTGTTGCTGCACTGGGGATAATATGTGAGAGTGCAGCAAGCTGAACGTGTAGAATTCTCTTTGCGTCCCGTATCATGATTATCAGGGCGCTAAGTCTGATGAACATAAATGAGTGTCAAGGAGATGTGACACAATGATGCTGTGGGGACTCTTGGGTAATATATGTGAAGGTGATAGTGTCAAGGAAATTGGTTTTCAGGGTAGGGACTCAAGGCCAACGCAGGAGCCCAGTAATGAGGGCGAAGGATGAATAGGGAATAGACCTCTCCATCTCTCTCACGGTACAGCTGTCAGTGCCATGAATCCAGGCACAGGCCACTTCAGCTGCACATCAATAAAGAGAAAACAGGCACCATCAGTGAGCAACATTTCCATACACTCAAATTAAACAGATGTATTATTTATTTTTTTGTGTGCAGTTTTTTTTTCCATTCTTTTTTCTATTAACTTAGCTTGGCTGTGCAGTCTGGCAGATCCTGGTTTAAAATTATTTTATCATAAGTTTAAAAACCAAAGGCAATACTAGGGAAAATTAAGTGTAAATTATTAGCTATTCAAACTTTATTTCTGGAAATATCCTGGACTTGAACACGCAACAAGTAGAAATACATATAGCATAAATATTACATATATATATTTTTTAAAATAATTTATTATTATTTTGGCTTTTATTGTCATAATAACCTTAATAAATAATGTACCATGTGACCAAATTTCATCTGACAGAACTGTGCCAGTATGGTTAAACATTTTGGTTACAAATTTTGAAACAAAGGCAATCTCATATTTAACTTTACATAAAAAGAGAGGAGGATCTTCATCATTAATAAAACTCAAAAGCCTGACCATGCATACCTAAATGCTTTGTGCTTAGTGGACCTTCCAGTCAGGCTGTACTTCAGTTTTTCTTGCTATGTGCAGCAGTCTGGTGGATGTTTCAGGCCACAGCTGTTTGCTAAATACAGTATTTTGGAATGTATGACGTCATCAGAAATGAATGGACTACAGTATATATTGCCGTATCATCAGCACTCTTTGCTTAAACACAGTTTAGACACAGGAGTATGTGTGGAGACACAAAAAAGGAGACCTCAGCACAGCATCAGCCTAGAGCTAAAGTGAACAAGTAATGAAAATCTTACATAGTGTATACAGTCGTCATCTTTATCACTCGCAGTACACCTTTTTCATTTCACTACAGAAATGTGCAATAACAGCCTGCATTGTACCGCGTGTGCGTGTGTTGATGGATAATTTCTATTTGATCAAATCTTCAGCAATATTAACCTCGATTTAGACACGGCTTTGTTCTCACGTCACCTGTCTGCAAATCCATCAGCGAGTGGTGAATGGTTTCTTGGAGACACTGAGGGGTGACTGCTCTGAGAGAAGATAAAATGCTGCATTTTGACATGCCTGGACCCCTCTATTCTGAAGCCAATCAGTGATGACAGCGTGGCAACCTTCAGTACCCTCTCTTCCTCCCTATTTCTATTTCCATAACTTTACAAATAGAGCAGCTCTCTGAAGTTGCCGTCCTTTGTGATCTGTGACAAACGCAATGGTAGCTGTCAGCGGAGAGGGAGGATATGAGTGCTGATGTGCTCTCTGAAGTAATGCTCAGCCTTTCATGTCGAGGCAGAAGAACCAAAGACCTGTCTCCTCCGTGTGTGCATGCCTGCCAAGCACTGGCTAGCAAAGTGTAAGTGCAGTTTTAGCATGCCTCTCTAATCCACTGCTTTCACACAGGTCAGTCTCATTTATTATGAATGTGAAGTTCTGTGCAAAGCTCTTTGATATCGGGAAACAATTTAGAGCTGGCTAAGAGTCAATATCTTAGGGGACTAATAAAAAAGACTTTAATGTGTTACGAACTTCAGGTCAGCTTGTGTTTCCTTATAAAACTCACAGTAGGCTGTATTAGTCCCAGGTGGCCATAATATAAAACATTACTGTGCCATTGCCTGGAAATGTGGCAATTGTTTTTTTGTTTCATAAAAACTGAAGAAGGTCAGGTTAAAGTAATAATGATATCGCTGCTCATTTCAGACATGTTACAAAAGGACATGGATGACAAGGGCACAGCATCCTTCTCCTTCAGTCCTGTGTATAGAGTGTGATTAGATAATCAGTGAAACTTATGCAAAAATCAATGAACTCTTTCTGGATGAAGGTCACAGAGATCAAATGACAAACACTCATAATTAAACACATCCAGGCACCTAAAAGGTTCTTCTTGAAGGTGCAGTCCTTTAAAAAACAAGAAAACTGTACCTCAAACTGGCAGCTGTCAAAGATTATCTTCACGTTTCGTCCGGAGAGTCACGCTCCTTAAAAATGGAGTTTTTGGCAGCAGGCCACTTTGTTCTATCAGGGGCAGACTGAGGTATTAGGGCACATTAGTCTCATTTCCAATTCACTGACTGGGCCAGATCGATTTCCTTCATTTTCATGCACGGATGGGATTAAATGGCCAGATTAAAGATGAACTCTTGGCACTGTCCAAAAGATAGATTTATCATTCTAAAGATGAACGCAAATGCAATGAAGCAGACACAACATGATTTTCCTCTTTAAGCCTGCATTCAAAGCCTTCCAGGCCTGTTAGAGAACGGCAACTAATATACTAAGATTTCTCTACTGTTTGGACTCAGACCTCCTCTCTTGGCATTACTGACGGAGGCCACACTATGATACTTGATGACGATTATATAGTTTTGCTGGATATTTTTTTTAAGTCCAAGCAAAATAAAACTACCAAGCTAGAACACATTGTGATGGACCGCATAAAGGTTTTGGCAGTCAATTTGGATTTCCTTTTTCTTCATAAGATTTCCTGAAGATGTGTGAGGTCCAGTAAATCACCTGGTGAGGTCGGCCTCCTCGCTGCAACAACACAGAGGGGAACACTATTCGCCCTCGCTCTGGGAAAAGAGCCCAAAACTCAACCAAAACACATGCATCATCAGTAATTTTCTCCAGACTTGCTTCCTTTGTGTGTACGTGTGTATAAGTGCTTGTGTGTGTGTGTTAGTCCCTCAGGTTCTAACACTATTTCCGGCTTTTCATTTCCCCACAGAGCTCTGTCGTTTGTTGAAGACACCCAACAACTAACGCAGTGTTGGTTTGTCTCAGTTTCATGCAGTTCTCCTCTTACAAAATAATCTGCCATAAAAACACACACTGCATGGAAGGCGGCGTCTGAACTCGGTGCTTATTTATTCTGTCACAAGACTTTTCAACTTTGAGGGAGTTTCTGATGAAAGATGTAAACCGAGTGCATTCTGTAATCCCTATGACTGCCGGTCTCAGTAAGGGATTAGGTACAGTATAATTGGTTGGTATACCTTGCTGTGACAGCTCACGTTTTCTGATTTTAAATTGAATTTTAAGTGGAAGAAGAGAACAGATGTCTAACGTTTATTTGTTCATTGGAGAGCAATATAAAAATGGCAAAATGAAGATACCCTCCAAATGTGTTTAAAAATACACAAAAATTATCTCGAAAAGTCCTGAACGTTGAAAGTATTTTAATTTTAAAGTTTACTGCTGGACACACGACGTGCCTTACTTTGTGCAGAGGACTCAAAACTGATTGGCCTCAATCATGTGAGCAGATTTAAGGTGAGCACTGAGACACGTTTAAGTAACAAATAACCATAAAACATTTTTGAGTGGATGGAGCTTTTGAATTAATGGGAAAACGGCAGCAGTACCTGTGTAGCCCAAAGAGTTGTCATCCTCATGCTCGGTGGTAGGAGCTGGTGTTGCCCCTTCACTGGCACCATCCTGAGCGACTCCCGTCTCTGTCAACAATAACACCAAAGGGACTGAGAAACTAGATGCATTCTGCCCACTTTCCACACCCACGGTCCAGACCTCTAGCCCTCTGCATCCCTGACACAGGCAGACAGCAAATATGCTCAGCAGTGCTGGGCTCCATCCTTGTAAACTTTGCCTCTGGCGTTGGAGTCCAAACACCCGCATCACGCAAACATCAGCAATCCCCAAACTTGTGTAAAATCCTTTTTATGTGCCTAAAGAAAAGCAACCAAAAACTTTTGAAGTGTCAATCAGTGGGTAGGTGAGTAGAGGTCCATCAGAATGACCGGTTGATGCAATCTTCAGCTCTTCTTTGGGCTCAGCAGGAGGCTGTTCTGCTGTCCTGTGTTGGGGTTGAATGGCAGTGTGTGGGAGCACAACAGAGTCATCTCTACCATATCAATGGCCATAAGTGGCTGCACCCCTAAATGAACACATGGGCAGGACAGAAGAGGGAGGGCCAGGGCACACTCTGCATGACTGACAACGTCACTCTGTATGCACACGCATACGCCGTGCACACAGTCCTGATGCAAATACAATGATGCACCATTAGCCGCTAATCAGTTCCTTTTGATTTGTGCCCGTCTTTGCACCTGTCTCTGTTTCAGATTGACAGGTTGAGCTTGTGCAGCAGACAGCATGGGGGCGGGACAGCGGGGGGAGGAAAGGAAAAGAAAGGCCAGCGGGGCCCCGATGTATCCGGTTTATTGAGGAGCCAGGAGGCCCACTGTGCCCTTATGATGACTCTGTGTGAAATAAATCAGACTCAGCCATGCCCATTCTCTTTGTGTACCATTGACAGGGGGTTAATTTGGGCTGGACAGTTGAGGTGGGGGTGGGGGGTAAGAGGAATCTTAATCACCCAAACCCTTTAGCTAAGTGAGTGGCAGTCTGCCGGAAGTATCCGTTTCCTCAATGAGATCTGGCATCACTTCAGATAAATGGCAGACGGGCAGACTGAATTGTTCATCGGAGAGTATTTTAAACCACTAGAGTGAGAAGAAGAAGGTGGTCTACAATTTCATCTGCCACTCCCACCATTAGAAAATTGACAGTCCAAATTTATGCAAACTTTTCATGCACAGCAATGACCTGAAATCACATTTAACAACAGCACTGGACACATTAATGACGGCAGCCACAAAGAAGACATTCAAAATGCAGCGATTACGCACCCCTGCTGCGCATGTAGTGATGCAATTAACGTGACAGTAAAAGGGCTTCATGCTGGCCCAAACATATTATTTGGCACTTCTCTGCCTGTCTGTTTGTCTAAGCAACAGCATCTGACTGGCAGCACAACAGGAGAGCAGAGCCACAGAGTCACGCATTAATAACCATGTAGGTTACTCAGTATCATGCACGTGAATGAAGTGTGATGACACATGTAACAAATGAGACGAAAATGTGCATGGCACATGAGGAAACACACACATCAACAGCAGGCCTGATGCACTGTCTGACAATTATGGCATGACACCAGCAGTCGGATATTGTTTTTAATTTGTTCACAACAGACAGATTAAAAATGTAAAATGCAACATCTGCTGCTGAGAAAAAAAATTGCAGCTTGATACTGACAGCAATTATAGTCTGGAAGCAAATAAAAACAAAAACAAAACAGTAAAAAAAAACAAAAAACAAGTACACATATAAACTAAATCAAACACTCCAAGTTAAACACTAGTCTCTCACACTGTTGTGAGTATGATTGCACATGATGTAAAAAGCATGTGTGAAAAAAAAATTTCAGCTTTGTGACAAAACAGGTTTAACTACTGCAGGGCATAAATGGTTTCTTAGCTTTAGTAGATTTTCCCCTCAAACCACAAAGAAAAACATTTACTCCCCAATTTTAAATAAAACAATGTCCCGGATTTTGGATTTTCTTCGGACAGTGACGGCTTGCTAGTTCATTCCAGAGCTTTCGGCGCCATCTTACAGTTTTTAATCAGCGGGTGATCTTTGCTCAATTATGGAGACGGCCTTTGCCGTCTACTTCTGCCGGTGAAGACGGTGCGATGTGACTGACAGCCGGTGGAAAAGCAAATAAGCGGCCTTCGAGTTAAGATAATTTTGTCAAAGACATATCAGTAAAAACACATTATTATAATAAAAATAGCATACTATCAGGAATTATTGACTGCGTATTTTATCTCTGTTCCCTTCGAGCCTTGTCTGCTGTATCTGCCCTTTACACCTGCATGTCGTATTCCCTGGGTGGTCCACAGGCAGAGGTCCAATTAGAGACCACTTCAGACTTCATTAACAGGTGGTGTACACAGCTGTCCTTGGGCATCAAGATAGAGATCCAGACTCACAGTGTTGCCTCATATTCCCCTTTAGCCTAAACACTGCACCCAACATCAGCTCCCCTAACTAATTAATATGGCATATGTGCAGATAACTACTTATCTAAAGATACAAAAGCAAGCATTCCCTGCCTTGACCTACTCCCTTGTTCTTCGTGGGCCCCAGGATATAAGCCCTGGCCCCAGAGTCAAATAGAAGAGCATGTTGCTTTTCCTCCACCACAGCTGTTTCTTCATGGCCCAGTCCACAGGGCGCCATGCGGGCTTCGATTCTGTCTCAAGCTGTAGTCATAAATAATGAGGTCAACTCTAACCAGATTTGCCTCGGATAGTTGTTAGTAGCTCGGCAACTATGTGAAGTCAATCGGCACTTCAGCTGCTGTCCGGTCTGACGTGGCTAAAAACTGATTTATAACTCATTGCTTATGCAGTTATTGTTAAGTGACAAACGCCGGGGGCTTGTAATAAATGTGAATGAAGACGCTGAAGAGACTTGCAGTTGTCTCATTGCTATCTTGTCACTGGCAGCGGTACTTCCACACTGGCGGTCTGTGTAAGTGATGGATGGGCTTAAAATGATGAGTTTGGGCAGTCTGACTGCGGAGCTTGTTAAAAGGACTGACTGATTATTTGCTGTAGGACAAGTTCCTTCACACAGGCTGATCAGAGGAGCAGCATATTTCTGTAAGAGACCTCAAGCAATTTCAGTGATTAAACTGGTTTCTTGGAGAATGTTCTCCACTAACATCTGTTTACTTTTTTGTCTGATGACAGAGAGAAAAAGTACGAACAGCCAACAAGAATGCTAATTATGAAGCGCCGCTAACGAGATTTCCACTTCTTTCATTTGCAGCAGTCATTCTCAAAGCAGTACATTTAAATGAAGTCTTTGCTCGTGATAATCAAACACATAACAGCTTCTTAAAACTTTTTTTTTTGTCATTTAAAAGCTGAATTCAATAGCTTTTACTGTTACAAAAGGGCAAAGCGAGAAAAAGTACAAAAAGCTCCCTCAAAAGAGCCCCTTTCAGCAGAATCTACTTTGTCTGCTTCATCTGTTTCCACAGCACCATTACTCTCATTTCCATTTTGATTACTCTTTCTTTATTTTCTGCATGACTAATGGAGTTTTAATTAGGCCTTGAGATAATACATACAAACGCATTAAGGACAGAGAGCTGGAGAGACGTACAAAGTCAGAGTGGAGAGGCAGGTTTTTTCATGTGAAGATGAATACGCACATTTATGCGTATGTGTGAAAAAGCTCAAATATCAACAAGTGCTAGCACTGCTTTAAAAGAAAACAATAACAGATACATTACTGGATTACAGTAGGCCTTTTTGTAAAAAGAAAAAAAAATGGTGAAAGTAATACCGCAACATAACTGGGAGTCCAGGCGAACTGGCAGGATAGATTTCTTTATATGCGCTCATTGGTGGCTGCTCGTATTAAACATGGTTTAAAAGTTTCAAATAATGTGGTCAGTGTGTGCCAAAGGCTCAGGCTTCAGGTTGCTCAAATGCTCAGTTTCAGACTGTTTTTTTTTCTAGTCTTGGATCTTTATGATGTCAAAGAGAGGGGATTAATATGTCCATCTTAGTCACACAGCCCTTTCTATGGAGCACAGCGGCCACAGCCACCAGCTATTTAAACCTTCTGTTTGGGCAGCCAGTCAAGATAAAGGGAAGGTGACCTTAAAGGGAAATAAACCTGAAACAACTTTTATCAGACACTGGATGAATTGATGGTCCACACAATCCGCAGTATATAGTAAATAAGTATTATTTTGAGTTGTGAATCATGCAGATCTATTCTAGTAGAGTCCGAGGATAAAACCATAAAGGTGGAAATGAGCATATTAGGTCCAGTTTAAATAAGAAGCTTGGCTTTAATGGAAAAATGCTTACTTGCTTCCCCCTGAAGATTAGAGAAGATCGATACGACTCTCATTATTATGTCTTATAGCTGGGGTCAGCTCTAAGACACAGTTAGCACAAAGACTAAAATCTGACTGCTGCTGCTTTATTCCTTGGAGTTTCATAGCAAATAATTAACCCATCACAACCCCCAGTAACATAGCTCCTTTTCATGTTTCCATCCATCCATCCATCCATCCATCCATCCACTTCCGCTTATCATTTGTGACCTTTTGGGATGCTGGTAGGCACTAATTTCTTGCTTTCCTACAGAGCCAAGCTAGGCATCACCCTTCACACTAAGCTAAGCTAGCCAGCTGTAGCTCCATACAGGCCATAAATAATCATTTTCAAAACTGGCAAACTATTGTTTAAAGACAAGATTAATACGGCACATTCACAACATAAAACACCATGTCACAAATCATTAAGTTGTGCAGCAGCTGTCGTGAGAAAGCGAAGCAAATGGCTCACATTCACACATGCCCACTTCAGCTGTGCAGCCCGGCTGGCTCTTTATGTTCATCGTGTATGAAACTTTACCTCCACGAACATGTTCAAGTATATTAGCAGCTAACTGCTAATACCTTTAGTTTCAAGCATGAACTAATTATTAGGCCAGAGTGGTGCACTGCATTACAAATGAGCGGAAACCAATATATACAATCCACATGCTATTACTGTTTATAATTTATGCCTCTCTGCCAAGCCCTGTGCATATTAGTTGCCTATAACCTGATCTGTGAAGGATTAATGTATATTTAACCAGTTAAAACTGGCCCATTAGTAAGAACAAGTATGACTTAGAAGCTGGAAAGCTCTCAGGATCCTTTATGTGTTTTTCAATAGTTTCTGTAAGACGAGAGGGAGTGTTTGAGTATGTTTAAGTCCCAATTTTACTTCCCACACTGCTATTATGTTTTCAACAGCTATTTAAGAATCAAGCCAGGATATTGACAGTGACAAACTACAATAATCAGGATTGTAGTAGTTCCCATGGGTGAACTGCGGGGAAAAGCAAATTTTAGCAAATGTTAACATAAACTGACTTTGCAGCTATTTTCCACCAAACCCTCTGATGTCCTTAACAGTCACAGGTTCATTGCTCCAGCTGGAGGGGGGGAAAAAATCTGGATAATGACAAAGTGTTCTGATCAGACAGGCTAGTTTCTGCACGAACGCCTGCAAACAGGATTTTACTGTTGACAGTTGCACTGCAGTTGTGTGTACTGTATCTTTTCCCCCAACATGGTTTCGTTGGTTACAAAACTGGCAGCGAATAAATATACGTTACACCTCAAAGCAGGAATGTGACCAAGCTCTGAATGCATGATTGGTTGATTGTTATTAAATAGAAGTGCAAACGTCAAGGAAGAAATATGTACCAATTTGCTTACTGATAGATTTGCTCGGAGGGCATCGGCAACCAACCGCAAAAAGGAAAAAAAAAACAGCGAGACAGATCCAGGACAAAGAGTGCTGATTGGCTTGAAGGGTGTTAAATATTGCATGGTCACTCCGCTGTGCTGCAATCGCTGAGTGCAAAGCAGAATCCCACTGAGTGAGCAGCTTACGCTGAAGCTGTCAGGGCTGCTTTCAGGACACCTTTATCCCTGAAAAGTGAACTTTTGCAAAACACTTTGCATGGATATCTTATTCCCATACCTTTACATTATGTAACATATATTATCGCGCTTGCTTTAAATTTAGCCGCTCAGCTTTGTTCAACCACACTAATGTCAAATACGTTCAAAGCCTGCGAGGAGTCTGAACTTGCTCTGACATCCCGGTGGAGCTGAGGCAAGCATACTCCAAGCCCAGATGCCCATCTCTGTGGCACTGGCACACATTTTCTGCTCGGAGAGAGACGGATTGGAGGATGGGGAAAAGCAAAGATAGAGAGGGGGAGACTTTTTAAAGGTGAGAAAAATATGATCTTTCAAGAATTGAAAGTTCTGTAGCCAAGGTGAACAGCTTCTGAGAGCTTGTTATATATTAGTCTGTTCTGGCATCTGCAGCTCATGGTCATGACTCAGAAGCAGCTTGTCAATAAAAAAAAAAAAAGAAGCAGCTTGTCAACATCCACGCCGTCACTGCCGACAGACTAGTGACCTTCTCCAACTTCCCAGCATAAAATCTGCTTCCTGCAGCTGCTCTGCCCTGCACTTCCCTCGAATACCATACGATTTCTGTGTATGTGGGGGTGGTTTGTGTGAGCAATGGCAGCTAATACTAGCTTTCAGATTCTTTTTCTTGCCCTATATAAGACAGAAAATAGAAGGAGGAAAAAGTAATCTATAAGAGAAACTGGAGGCTTATGACTATAGAAAATGAGTTTAGAGGGCAGCAAAGCAGATAAATTAGACCTCACTTCAAGGCAGCAGCAAATTAATAACAAACTACAATGATGGTAATGATGCCCTGCTCGCTGATTCACTTAATAAGGAAATGTGCTCTAAAAACACAAATATAAATGCATGAACACACAGGAAGAGGGAAAACCCTCAAACTGAGTTCACATGTGTTTTTATATGATCTCTGAAAATTCCATCAATATGTTAATGTGAACAATTCTTTCCCAAACCAAGGGACCAAAAAGCAAGCCTCTAATCCGTCATCCCTCACAGCAGCGTTTTCTGGAGCCGCTCCATTGCCGAAGTATGACTTTCCAGGCACGAGGAAAATTTCTCATGTTTTCATGTTTAAATGAGATGTTGTGGTTACTGTTTTCAATCAGAAAATGTGACCAAAATTCTTGACATGTGACCCCAAAACTTCTTTAAAATGTAACTCTTCGGGTCACTATGCAAATTATGCCGCACAAAGACGTAAAGACTTGATGGTTATTTATCATTTCCAGTTCACCTGTGCCCTCGGTGCCTGACAAAGTTCCTGGTAAACGCCTCGAGGTTGTTTGTGGCATTAATGTAAGCCAAGGGGAATTCTGTAACTTTTTAATTAAAGCTCCTGAGAGAGGAAAAGATCCACAGCTGATGTATAACCTCCTCAGTCTTTGATGGTATGACACCCG
Organism: Cichlasoma orientale; assembly: GCA_034780415.1. Lineage (NCBI taxonomy): Eukaryota > Metazoa > Chordata > Actinopteri > Cichliformes > Cichlidae > Cichlasoma > Cichlasoma orientale. Next base: position 790,643 of record JAVDPK010001824.1, on the reverse strand, counting down.
GCTTTCAGTTCACACTAGACACACCTCTTAATCTCTTTCTTCTCTCAAGCTGTGTTGTGGTCAAAACAAATGAGCGAATACAAAATGCATCTTGGTTTGGCAGCGTTTGCTGAGCAGCTTCAGTGACATGCAATTATTCCTTCACATAATACCCTTTTCCCCCTCTGACCTCTGCTTAAAAAAAAAAAGAAGAAGGAGAGAACAGCTGTTGAAGAATATGCACATACATACAGACAAGGTGACAACTTAAAGGAAAAACCAGAACCCTTGACCCTTAATAATCTGGTGGCTCTGCTGTAGACACATTGTAAAGGGAAGAATTTAAGAACTTAGAAGGATTCTGTAACCAAAGCTGGTGGTTGTTCCGCCCTGCCTACTAAAGAGCCAATCATCTGCCTCATAATCTTGGAACCAGGAAGCATATGAGCCAATCATGTTGTTGCACTGACACACGAGCACAGTTGAAGTTCACGGTAGTTTTAACTGTGTGGTAGCAGGAATATGTCCTCATTAAAGATGTAGTTAAGTGCACTTATCATTTTTCCGTGCGTACTGCGCTCTGGTCGGATGAGCCAGAGACGCTCATCACGGTACTCTGAGCTATAAATGAAACCGTAATGTTGTAAATCTTTGCACATATGTAGCAGAACTAAACCAAATTTTGAGCCAAACAACAAACTTTTGAAGCTGTTTTTTTTTTTTTATAAATCTCATTGAGCATTTGCTGCCATAGTTTTGGTCCACTTGTCCCCTTCGAGGGACGGGGCACTGTAAACAAATACAAAGTTGCTCTAAGTGATCCTGTTATTAAACATTTCCTTCCATAAGGTAGCGCTCTCTTCCAGGATGACAATGCCCCCATCCGCAGAACACAAGGGATATAAAAGCGATGTAACGCGTATGCTTTCGCATTTGCCAGATCTCAACCCAATAAACCGCCGCTGGGGAAATATTAGAGCCACACGCTAGACAGTACACTCAAACGGTAATATCAAAACACCAAATAAGGGAATATTCTTTTGGAAGAATGATTTTCATTCCTGCAGCACAGCTCCGCAGACTTGGAGAATCAATACCAAGGCGCCCTGAAGTTGTTATGGTGGCACATCTGGGTCTAACTTACTGAGACGCTATATGTTGATTTTCCTTTGCCACATGTCTGTATGTTTATGTGCTATGTTTTCTTTGTCCAGGCTATATATAAACATGTCAGTTTTCACATTATTAATGATTTTTTTTTTTAACATAAAACCAGTATAAGAAAGATTTACTGAATAGATAACACGTTTAAATACGAATGATGTAGAAACAATGTCATTGCACAGAATTTGGATTAAATCGGAGCTCTTACATTTTATTATTTACACAGTACTTCCCATGCACCAACTTAAGTCTACAGCACCACTGTGAGATGACACTTACTGGCATCCACTCTGAGATACAGGTATTTTGCGCACAGCAGTTTAGTAACAATTCAAGGTAGTGATTCTGTTCATTTTTCTGTGATTGCCCATGTCACAGTTCAGTCACCATCTGATCTGAAGTCAAGCAAACTGAACAAACAGCAGTCGCTATCTCTCTTTCCCAGCCCGTCTGCCTCTCTTTCTGTCTACACAAACACTCTCATTCCACCACGGACTGGTGCTTGTCAGGGAGAAACATGTGTATGCTAATTTACTGGAGCACACACTAACTATTCACAGTCCAATGAGAGAGTGCAGATAAACCAACTCATGCTCCGAGTATGCCCAATTCTGATTAGAAGAGATGAAAATGAGGCCTTGAGATGATGTGCGGTAAGAATGTTGCAGGCGTGCAGCCAGTTTCTCAGCACTCATAAAACTAATAATCTCAGCAGACAGCCAGATCAATACAGTCAGTTTTGGTAGCCGAGGCTACGTCAAGGACACAGTGCTTTTTGTTAAACGGCCAAAGATGTGCAAAGTAGTTGGTGAGACCAGGACGGTTCAAATCTGCAGGTCAAGTTGAAAAACCCGTCTGTTTTTCTGTTGTTTTAAGTTACACTATAGTTTACAGCTGGGAGCAAGGATGAAATGTGAGTAAGTCTGCAGCATGGCTTTGATTTTTGTCTGTCACACACAGGCACTTCTGAAGTGTGTTAAACAGTCTTGCGCATTTGTGATGTCATTTTTAGCGTAACAAACCCAGAGATCAGAAATCGGTGTTTCAAACTTCTACTAGCTCAGCGGAAAGGAATGCAGACATTTTTTGGTAGGCCAGTTCAGATTAGACCCAGTCGTGCTTTTGACTGTTGTTAAAAGAATGCCTTTGGCATTGTCAGGATAGCTGTGCTATAAGAAAGACAAATGACGTGCTAAAAGAGAAAGAAAAAAAGTTTAGGATAAAGCAAATGTAGTTTCTCACTTAAGGCAGTTTTTAGTCAAAATTCCTAAGGATGAAGACGGGATCAAGTTTTACAATGTGAGAACTCAACATCTGCTTTCTCTGACAGTTTAATCCATACATTTTACATTCAAAGAAAGCAGTATTAAAGCACTATAGTGTGTTTATTTTTTTTTTAAATGCCCAGCAGATTTAAGGACGTTGTCAACCCAATCACCTTGCAAAAGTAAGAAATACACTAACGTTGAGCAACATATGGCTTTTAACAATATGATCTCAAACATACCTTTGAAACTGTTTCCTTCCATGCAATTCATCTAACTGTCATCTCATTAAATCAAAGCTTGTTTCCACCTGAAATCCTGCCACTGCCACGGGGTGTTTAGATGACGACATAATTATAGGCTATAAAACAAATCACAATATTTCATTAAGCATTTGCCGTAAGTACTTTCAGTCCAAAATCTTTTCACAAAGATTTACACAGTTTGGTCTCAAGGAAATACATCCTTAAACAAATCTACTAACCTCCTACTTTATATGTCTTTTAATATCATTACCAGCAGTCTAAATCAAACTGGTATTTTGTATAGAACATGAGCCACATACAACTGGATACAAAAATGGATGGATGCCACCCGTGATAATCGACCATATAGTTCATATGGAAATTAGCTCCAGAGTGGGCTCATATGGGACCATATGAAGTGTTTTTTGTTATCTCGTTTCACCGTACGTCCTTCTAATCGCAGTCAAATATATTCGAAGCTCACTGGCATCGATTCTTTAACCTCTTATTCACTCATCGTACTAGACAGCTCTTTATATAATCTGCATGGGCACATTAAAAACATTTCCTTAGATGCTTACTTTATGAGGTCAGGTAGATTTAAAAAAAATTGTACATATACAAATTATATATCGTTATTATTTATTTATTTATTTTTTGCTGGTGTTAAAAAAAGCCCACATGCAGCTTCTCGGGCCAGGCTTCTGATGGTTTTTCCTAGCTTTAACGCAGCGGTGTCACATGACACACGGGCGTGCCGGGGCACCGGAGGGCTGGAGGCTGTGAGAAGCAGATCGTAAATCCAAGAAAGGCAGGAAATGCAACAAAAGGACAAAGTGCAACTCTCCACTCCTCCTGTAAAGGCATAACAGCTCTCCCTTCTGTCACCCCTTCACCGAATGAAATCAGCTAAATTTATTAGAGGCAGGTGAGTTTCTGGATTGCAGCTAGATTATGGAGTGATGTCTTACAGGCAGGGTATTGCATTACCATCTGCTTGTGTTGAGCACATGGGAATAAAAAAAGAGTGAATTTTCATCACAAAGAAACTTGACATTCTGTGCCTGAAAGCTGAGAATATAAGGTGGCTGCACACAGTACAATGGGTGATGTATTCTTTTTCCATGCTTTATTGCAGTACATCTGAAGAACTGTAAATCATGCAAGAAACCAACAAGAGTTTTGTTACATTCAGAGGGGTTACAGAGGGTGAAACAAAGCCTATGGTGTCAGAACATCTGGCCGTAATATGTCCGACAGCGCCTTTATGTTGCTCGGGGCCATTTCTGTGCTCGTTCCCTTTTACCCCGCCGTATTCTGAGTGATGTGTAAGACTGTTTCCAGCATCCAGCGCAAAAAAGAAGTGAGCAAATACAACCTTAATCAAACCTCAGTCTAAAAGTAAGAGTGACCAAATTATTAATTGCATTCCAGCTGCTTTTCCCACTCACGGTCTTCTCAAAATTAAGGTGCAAAGAGACAGTTCGGCATAAGAACACCAGCCTTGTTTTGTTCCAGATTTCCAATTAGCAAATTAATTAGACAGGTTCATTTTAGGTTTTATGGCGTGAGACTCCGCAGCCAGTCTTCATTAGTGCTGATTAGTGTCGCTGCTACAATAGGCCTCTCACTGAGTCATGAGTAGTGGGTGATTCCCTGCTGTTCCACACTGCACTTACAAAAGATGTTAAAGCAAGACATCAATATTTCATTTTTGCCGCAATGTGACATCATTTGAAAAAGCTGAAAGCACAGAACCGGAATACCTCTTGGAGATAAAACAAATTGAATTTTTTATGCAGTTATATTAACGATGCTACATGTGGGAACAATGAAGCGCAATTAAACATCGGGAGTCTACCCACTAATCAGCCTCAGATTCTGCATTCACTTTGCGATGCCACTTGATGCTGATCTGGACCAAGAGAAAATCTCTCGTATGTCTGGGTTATGGAAACAGATGGCTTGAATATCTTCACACAAAAGCAAATCACGAGCTCACGAGTTAACTAGTGTCTGAGGAATGGAGTCCGTGACAGTGCTGATACTGTTACATGGAGCAGGGGATTGTTGTGAGTAAATGGGGTGTGTGAATGCTGTGTCAGCCGCAAAACGGATGCTGATGCATAGACCCTCTCCCACCACAGACGCCCAGCCACTGACACAGCTGGATTGCGCTTAAACTGATGTGTTTTTGCCAGTGTGTCAGACATGCAGGCAGCAGAGGTTGAGCAGTTATTGAGCTGATTTCTGTGGGAGATGCGCTTCTGTTTATTCAAGCTAGTTGCTACTCCAATACTTTTTGTTCAGTTTGCTAAGAAGTTAAAGTTGCAATACAAAATACAGCAACAACCATGAACCTCCACTAGCCGTGGTGCCTCTGGACAACAGTGTGACCAAAATGTGTTACAGGCAGGCACAACAACAGCGACTTAAGATGTCACGCTCTCTGGAGGTGTGAGGCCTCGCCATAATTACCACTTCATCAGTGAAGTGAGAGGAATGAGGGCCTCAGCAGATTTTCATCTGGGCTGGTAAACAGCTTGCTCCGTCTTTGCTGTGGTTGGACGGTGGGGCTTTGCTGCTGCCTGCCAGACAGACTGCCTGTCCTATATGTGCCGAGCTACGTCTGGATACCCTACAGCACAAAACCAAAGCAAACCCGTCTCATCAGCAAAAAGGTTAATGAAGGAGTCGACAAATGTACCTTAAATTGAACTCATTCTGTCAAACTTGAATATTTAATGTGTGTGCAGAAATGTGCAGTCATCAGTATTTCTCTTCAACAATAGCATGGAGCTGGAAAACCTCAAGATTAATTTTTGTACTACCAACAGGGCAAAGACATAAAAAGTGTCCTCAACTGTGTCCTCTTTTTTAACTTTTACCCAGTTTACCTCCTCACTTTGGTTCTACCAATTACACTGTGTAACACAGACTAACCGGTGTTCTGGTGAGAGTATAAACAACCATGTTTCCCTTCTAATACACACTGGATAGGCAGTTTCCACAGACTGCAAATAGCCACTATGATGTCACCCATTACTTCTGGACTGCAATTTTAAGCTTCAGCCTTACCGTTCTTACCACCGTCATCTTAGTTTTTTGCAGCCAGAAGGTGGTGTGCTTAGAGACATACATACGGAGACGCCGCCATATTAAACAATGAAGTCAATCTTACTTAACTAAATTACCCCAACCTAACGATTGTTGTTAGGTGCTTAGCTAGCTTTTTTGATACTTTGTAGATTTCCAAAGATAAAGGGCTGTGGAAACAGTGGGAACCAGTTTCTGCTAGCCGTCACCCACACTCTGCAGTGAGCATTTCAGACCTGAGGGCTCTGACAGAGCAGATCAGCACATCTTCAAAGGGCAGGTGTATCACTAGGCTGCAAGGATTAGATCAATCTGTGGCACACTCTGCTGAAAATATTGAGCATCATGCCCCTGGTTACATTCAAACCTCTTATCAACCCCCTTTTTTACGGGTCTAGAATAACAGCCCTTCAGCAGGCCAGTTCGCAACAGTCTTCTGTTGTCTAATGGTGCAATGTGGTGTGTTACCAATCACATCGGGTAATGTAGCAGCAGACCCACTAACTGCTTTGGTAGCCTTGCGGAGAATGCTCATGCTTGCTCAGTGTCATTTGTGCAAAATGCCCATGAACGTATTGATGTCAGCTATGCAAGAATGTGTTTTTCAGTGAGTGTCTTATAAAATAGTTCATGGCCACCTTTCTGCATTTTAAATTAAGTTTACCAGGCAAAGCAAAAAAAAAAAAGGGAAAGGAGAGACGAGCGCAGGATGAGCACGCCGCCAGGACTTTGGAAGAAAAACAAAGGACAAACAAAGTCACTTACACAGTAAATAAATAAGGTTTATACATGTTATGATCTATGTGTACTCACTGCAATATGTGTGATATATTTCTAGAAGCTAATCCACTGGAAACAGACTTGGTGTCGAGGCTATAGCAGAATACAAAAGTGAAGTGAGAGCATGTGCTTTTTCTTCCCATTTTATACGTCTCACGTCCAGATGTGGAAAGCAGCGCATCTGCGCGTGCAAACATTTCCCTATAAAACGGCCAAAGCCAAAATGGCGTGAAAAAGGAGGAATAAAACATCAAGGAGTAGCACCATTTGAATTTTAACCTTTAAAGACCTGCCTCAGCACTTAATGACCCTTGACCCCGAATGTTCTCAGAATCCTGTGGCCCACGCCTGTCCGAGCCACATATTTATGGGCCATGTCTGATCACAGCATCCACCTGTTTTTTTCACTTCTCTCTGGTGAAAGGTCAAAATTCTTCTCACAAGAGGCTGTTTTTGTTTTTATGAATGTGTTAAATATCCAATGACTGCATCTCCTGGCATGATTTAAAAAAACAAACAAACAGCAATTTCTTGTGCAGGGTTGTATAGATTCACAGAAACATTTATAGAAAGCACATTACATTAGCACCTTCTCCCCTTTTCCCACGCCACTGTACCACAAACTGACCTTCCATAGCTTTGTTTCTGACCTTGTGTATGATGTGCAGTAATTGAGATTCCCAGCTCACAGTTACCCAATTAAAAAATGTCTGTACCTCTTAGAGCCTTGGGCAGAGAGAGAAATGGGAAAGGTGTGATGAAGAGCAAAGCCTAGAAGGAGTGCACAGAATGACCAAAAAAAAAAAAAAGAGGAAAAAAAGAGAGAACATCTGGGCTCCAGTTCTCATTAGCACCTTAAATAGTGAATTAATTAGAGTGTGAGTATGAATAATGAAGCTTTGTTTCTTATTTGGTTGCAAATATGGAAAAAGTAAGTGATGAGGGTCGAGGAAGGTTTCTAATATTACGGCAAAGAAAAAAGATTTGGATCTGATGCTCACAAGACTCATTTTATTCGTTACACACAGTGAGACATCTACAATAATTGTTCCACATATTTGCAAGCTTCTACTGCTTTGGGCTTTGTTTCTGATGACTGTGTGTCTGTGGTTAAGACTGTCTGGACTCCATCGGGCCTCTGACCCAAACCACGATGCAGTCCACTGCTCTTTAGCACTCATTTTTTCCCTCAAACTCAAACCAGGCCTGCATGTCACTGTTGCCATCTATTGGATGCACGGGTTTATATCTTCGCATATGCAGCTCCAACAGAAAATCATTTATGCTAGCCACAAACTCCCACAGAAAATCATTTATCGTAGCCACAACTAAATTTGATATTTACAATGTAGCGTAAAGCTGCACACACGGAGGTTTCACCAGTTCAGGCAAATGAAACCGGAGACTTCTAAGAGACACTCGTATAGGCCAAAGCATACTTTAAACTACACACGGCTGCATAATTTATCATGACAATATTCCAGGCAGTAGTATTTTTCGTCACACAAATCAACCATGTAATGCAAAAATATGGCAATATATCAGTCGGTTTATTTACTTTTCTTGCAGAATAAACTGGAATGATTTTAAACCGTTTGCATGGAAAACATTTGGTAGATCTGAAATAAATAATGTGCTTTGATCAAATTCTGAGCGGCAGCCAGCCAGATTTCTGTGGATTCTGTTAGCATTCACACCAGAGTAAATCAGCCTTAAATCCTATAATCTGCCTCATCCATCACAAGGATGAGGTTGTGTCAGAGGGAGAACCAAAACCTCAGCAAACAGAACAAAGATGGTGGTCCATTCGCGGACCGCTTCATGTACGGGTTCACCAGATCTCATGTTTATGCATGAATACTGTAAATATACTGTATCAGTTATAAATAATGATGTCACATCTGCTTGGAACAGTACAGTTGACCCACTCCTGAGCCGTCTTCTTCGCGAGCAGGATGCTGTAAAAGCCGAGAGTTACACAGGGACACGGAGCATCTGAGCGGCGCGGAGACAAGGAGACAACCTGATGCTAAAAACAGAAAATGTGATATTTTATTTATCAGCTGCATACACTCGTACCTGCACACGGACACTCATGCACAAATCCAGTTTTACGGATTTCGTTTCGAGTTCACGGACTGGCCAGTGTGTGTGTGATGATGAGAGAGTGTGACGTGCAGACTGTGTGCTGACATCAGCTGGAAAAGTGCACGTTACTCTGCCAGTGAGAGGAGCTCTGCCTGCGCACTCTTAGCTGAGATTTAGTCTCAGGTAGCAAATATTATCTAGTGACATTATTACTTTTATCAGCAGGCGTCCCTCGTGCATACATTTCTTTGTGTGTTGCTAAATGAAACTTTTGCGTGCAGACTGCAGCACGCCACATTCAGTATCCAGGACATGAGTCAGATAAACCCATGAACATGTTATGAGTAACATTTCCCTATTTTAGTGGTTATTAGAGATGAAACGTTTTTTTTCTAGACAGTGGATAAGGTGACAAGATTAGGCGATTTGAAGGTGACACTCTGCCACAACAGAAAGGTTACAATGATTCTATCTCCACATGGATTTGGATGCAATACAGATGAATTTTATTGTGCAGACATAAAACTCTGCATTAGCTCATTTGTTGACCATTTCAGACCAATGGCAACACAAAGACTGACGTGTTATCACCGGCTAACCAGCTGTGTATTTACATATCTAGCAGACAGGGAGCAACATCTGTGTTCATTTGGATTCATAATGCAAAAAGCTTTGTAGGCATATGCTAATGCAAAAGAAATAGACATGAAATTTGATCATGTCCTGATAAACAATACCTCTATTGCACTGATAAAACTACATCAACAAGTAGTCTGCAGAAGGCAAATGAAATGAGAAAAATACAAACATGTAGCCAATTGTCCATCATTATAATGTCTTATTGTTGTATTTTAAGTCATATTTTATTGTAATTACCACACACACACACACACACACACACACACACACACACACACACACACATCATCTGTTTTCTTAACCGTTTATCCAGCTTGGTTCACACAGGGGGGCTACAGCCTAACTCAGCTGGCACTGGGCTAAAGGGGCACAGAGGGAGGAAAGTGAAGCACATGGAGGAAAAAAAACAAGCTTCAGTCAGGACTGAAGGAGCCATGCACCCCATATAAATGATGAACATCACCCAACAGTTGGTGAAGTTCCATCTTGAACCTTTGGCTGGTTGTTTTTTAGTGTTTCAACACCAGATGTGACAAGTGAGAGGTGGACCCTAGCGTTTGATGAACTTCTGCATAATTAAAATCATGCTATCGTCCACCTTTGACATTTCAAATAACCAAAACCATTGCTGCCAGGGTGCATTCACTGGCCACCCTCCATAATGCACACTGAGTTGCCCAAACACAAAAAAGCACAACAGCACTACTGCTGCTGGTCAGAGGGCGACACACATTGACAAGCTTATTTCCCATATTCATCATGTAGAGAATGAACTTTCCTATACCAGCATGGCCAGAGAACTGATAACTGACCAGCCTGATATCGCCTAACCAGCAAAAAATGGTATTACATCTTACCATACCAAACTTTATTTATAAAGCACTTTAAAAGAGCCACAGCAAATACAAAGTGCTGTACAGCAAATGAGTAAAAGTCTTAAGAACTGTCTAACTCCTGTCTACGCCTGGTATGAAAAAAAAAAAACCCTTAAGGAGAAGTGATAAACTGGCATCTGTGCAAACATACAGTTTCAATAACTCTAATTTAAAATCAAATCAACAGATCAAAAAAAAAAAAAAAGCTCTCCTTTTTCTGTCTCATTTTGAGATGAAGAAATATCGGTGTTAGCTGCTCCTCACATGCAGGTTCATTTCTCCTCAAAGACAGCATGCCTGTGCACATTCAAACCCGGGGATGTCTACTGTGCAAGTGTCGGTTATATGCACAGCTACGGACAAACTATTGTTAGATAAACTGCCCCCTGCTGGCCATTAGAAAGAATGCAGATTTAAAGCGCTTGCGCTGCAGTTTCTTTGGTCAGACCCCAAAGCCATGTCCATCTTTTATTTATAGTCTACGGTCAGACCTAATGAATACCAGCATGTGAGAAATGGTAAAAATGTGTGTTTTATGAACACTGAAATAGTTCTTATTTTACTTTAGTAGACCTTTAAAATTTATGAACATGGACGTGAGCATAATACGACCAGTTCAAATAACAACCTAAAAACTCTAAACTGAAATTGTTTGGAATTTAGAAAATGGAACTGTATTCTAGTCATAACCCAGTGCAACAATACACACCTGTATTTCCCTGCGGATGCTAACTGACTGAAACTGCATAACTGCATATTAATGTGCATGAGTGTGCCTCTCTCTCTAGATACATACTGTAGTTAGAAGTTGTTTGAAGCTTAAAAAAAAAGCACTTATATTCACATTTCACTTTCAACTTTTTAGTCTCAGTACAAGTTTCTGCACCAACATTTCTTCCAGTTTACTAAAACTCAGCTTTGAGATGCGTTTTATAAAACTGTGACAGTGGTTTGGTAAGAAGCTGCGCGACTGAGACTACTAATGCACTTTGCAGACTTTCCAGTTGTATTGTCAAGTAGCTAAATATAACACCAAACCCAACTGTTAATATCAATTTTCATGCCAACTTGAGACCAGCTCTGTCTCCTTGAGAGCAGGTGACCTCCTCTAGGCTGACTTAGTGCCTTTTCCATCCCATTCCAGTCATTTAATCTTGGAACAGTATCAAGATAGCGATCTCCCTTTAACCTCCACAGAGGGGACAGACACAAAGGGACATACCCTCCACTTCATCACTCAGAGTCAAGCAGCGGTGGCATGCCAAACAATCCCATTAGCCGGCAGCCAAAAGCCGGGGACAGCGGCAATGTCCTGAAACAACCGCAGCTCTCAGTTGAACATCCTCTCTCCTCCCAACATCCATGCACTCATGTGTCAGCATATATAATGAAGTTGGAGCTACTCTCAGCTTTTACTCTGAGGAAATAGGCAGCTCTATCACTCTGAGTAGCTTTTTACAACTCAACACTGATCAATTAATGACTACGAATGAGACCCGGTGAGATATTCATACAGGAATATTAGAGTAATGCTGAGCGAAAGAAGAGCACATGGAACAGGATAATAAACTATGGATTGCAACTCACAGCAAATTCAAAAGCAGAGAGGCACTTCTGCAGTCACGTACGTATTGATACCTCTTAAAGCTGGCAACACACGCCAAGCTTGCTGGCCTCATATAAGTGATTTATTTCACTCTCATAACCAGGTGCCTGTCACAGAGAAATGAGCTGAGGCTCAAACAGCAGCCATAGTAATCAAAGTGGCACACAATGTTTAGTGCTTCCCGGCTCTTACGTCACGAGTCCCAACAGTGGAAAGAAACAGCGAAGCCAAATACAGGAAAGAAAAGATGCTGGACACTGAAAGAAAAGAACAGGAAGGAGGAGTTACTCACGGCTCCTGTCACCTTTCCACCTCCAGCTTCCCTTGTACTTCCCTGAGCCATCTGCTGGTGCGCAGACTCCACTCAACACCTCCACCAGCACCACCAGCAAGAAAAGCGGCAGCTGTCTGGTGGCCATGCGTGTCTCTGAAGCTTGCATCAGGGCTACAGCAAAGAGTCAAGGGCCACGGGGAGTGCTGTCCCACTCTCAGACATATTTCACACAGCTGTCTGGCTTGAGAACACCTCCTCCCCAGCTTCCCCTGGAGCGTTATCCTCGGGTCACGACAGTGAAGCCCCAGAATGGGTCACACATTCACGGCAGCAACCCCTCCTCCTCCTTTCCTTGGAAAGATCCTTCTGAAGGAAATAGCTTCACAGGCTAACTGTAATTCCAGCATTGATAGAAAGTCAAAGTAAGCCTGAATTTTTGAAACTCTGTAATATTGATCCTTTTTTCTCTCTTTGCCCTCTCTCTCTTTTTCAGCGCCTCATAGACTTAAGAAGCTATCTGTTGCAGTCCTGGTCAAAGCATAAATCTGAGCTTAGTAGACACAGGTCCCATAAACATACACAGCACAGAAAGAAGCAAATGCTTCAAGCCTCTTGCAGAACAGAAGTTCAGGTCACAGTGTGGAACAGTCACACTGATGGTGACAAATCCGACAGCACCCACACCAGGTAGAGACTGAATGAGTGAGTCCAGGAGTGTGTGCAAATGCACGTGTGTCCTCCCCCTTCTCTCTTCATCCACCAACCACAGGTCTCAGATCACAAGCGGTAGTGTTGATATATATATACACATTAAAAAAAAAAAAAAGCAATAAACCAGAGAGATAGTCACTACTGAGCAGCCTTGACTTTGTCAACAGAGCGTCTGAGAGACGGGGAGAGAGTACATCCACAGAGCAAGTGTGGAGGGAGGGCAATGGAAGGAGAGAGACAGAGTGACAGCAAAGGCAGC
>JAVDPK010001824.1:745589-777652 GCA_034780415.1 Cichlasoma orientale | reverse complement strand
GAGTGACGGGGTGTGTGTGTGTGGGGGGGGGGGGGATCTCTCAAGTGCAATGGCTCTTGCAATCTTGTATCCATATCCATGATGCTCGTTCATGAGTTTCAATGTGGCCAGCCATGCAGCCTGACGGAGCTCACTGGTTGTAACATGTGCCATACATGAAACAGGATTACAGATGACTAATGTCGCTTTCAAAGCAAGACAAACTGCAGTACCAATATGCAAACAACCAACCGACCAGCCCCATTTAAACAAGAAAACAGACCAGTTTGACGGGCTGTGTAAGCACATGTGACAGTGTGTCTGTAATTAAAATGAATACAAAAGTTTGGAAAGGATGTCGGAACAATATCACTCCTGTGAAACAGATTAAAATGTAATTATGACACAAAAAGCGTTAGAATAATTTGCCATTATGGAATCAAACTGCTGAATATTTCAAGTTTAAACAAGTTTAGTCTGGTTTAGCGACACTTAAATAGAACAAATAATATGTGATGATTCTCTACGATAACGTAATCACAGTTGCTGACGCTTGATCTAAAACAGCAAGTTGTTTGCAAATCTAAAGTATTAATTCTGAAAAATCTTCCACCAAATTACCATTTTTCTGTACTTAAAGTGCAGTAAATACTAAATATTCTGTTTAAAATATATATAATGAATGATTACACACACACACACAAACACACACACACACACACTGCAAAGACTATTTTTATAAAACACAAGCTCAGCAAGTCTGAGTTTCGAGTTACATCGCCCGTTTCCTCCAGCTGCCCCGGCTGTCAGGAGGCAGGTGAGTACAGGTTAATGTGGGAAACTGGAGGTGTCAGCAGCACCTCCCCCTCTGCCCACTCTCCACATTTTTTAGCATGCCCTTCGTTATTGTTGTGTTCGCAATGCCATTACCGAGCTACACAAATGAATGAGTATTTGGCGTGAATAAAGATAAAAACACGTGTATACTGACTTATTTACGAGATACTTTGTATCACAAATGATTCCACATATTGTCTTCTTAAATTAAGTCGAGTCACTTGATGTTCTTGCTTAATTGAATACTGCGGACAATGCCTTACAAAACCATCCCAATTCGTCAGTCATGTAATCCTGATGTAGTGGTCCTTAAGGATCACGCTCCTGGAGATGTAATTAATCACGTTCCATTGGGCACTGATGGAAGTCTGATTAAAACAGCTCTCTAATGATTAGGCCTCTGGAATAATTACCACCGCGGTGACGACAGGCCACTTCAACCCCTCGGGGCGCCAATCTAACACTCCCACTACCTGCAAAATGTCACTGCTAATGCCAGCTGCACAAGGCTTAGACAATGCCATGCTAATTCTACTCGTGATGAATAAACGGTGTGACAAGTTACAACAGAGGCAGCATTTACAGTCTAACTGGTAGCCTGACGTGTATCAGGTGTATCTTTGTTTATATACAGCATGAAAATAAAAATGTTTAGCCTTATGTTTACTCAGAGCCAAAGACATATGAATGACCCTTACAGATTACAGATTGGATTTATTAATAAAAATTCTCAATAGTTATTATGGACTCAAGTCATTTTTCTTTTCCTGTGTGCCATGAAAATGTGGCAGGCAATAGGGGCAACAATTTATTCACAACTTTTGTGTAGACACAGAGGATTGTGCTAAAGTCTCAAGCCACCACCATTTCTTAGATTTTGGTTCCAAGGAGCCAGACGTCATTGTAATGTTTTCAAAGTTGTCTTGAGCAATAGTTCTCCAGGCTTTCTGAAGGTCTTTCAAAGTTCTTCTTTGGACACTGGAGAACTATTCCTGAAGACTACTTAAAGAAATGAGAAGAAGGCTGTCTGAGAGAGTTCAGGCCGTGTGGAAGAATTAAGGTGGTCACACCAAATATCGATTTTCAAGCTTGTTAGAATTGTTAGAATCTTTAATATTTTATTCCCATGTATGTTTGCAGATGTTTCAGTAAATCACTGCACCTATTTTCCGTTTTCCTAGCAAATTATAAAGAAATGAGGGGTGACCCAAGACCTTTGCACAGTACTGTATATTCCAACTCCAGCCTATTTAAGTAACATGGCTGAACCAGAAAGACTAATTTGGTTTGGAAAGATTATGCTGTAAATTCAGTTTTTTAGTATAACATTCCTTTTTAAAAAAAAACCTGTTTATAGATGTGTAATTACAGAGAACAGTAGGGTAATGAGAGAACATTATCTAAGTATTATTATTAACTTTAGTCTCAAGTTTGCAGCTTTCACTTAAAAATATATATATAAAAAAGGAAAATAAGCACTTCAGTTATCATGATAATAATCATCATAATGATAAACCTAAAGAAATATAAACTTTGTAAACATCTGCTGTTTAACGTAAACTTCAGTCTCACCTTCTTGTTCACCTTGTACTGAGATATCTCTCAGGTTTCATGTGCTCTGTGTGTACCTAATCCCTTTTTAAGCACCAGTTTATGCGTGTGAAACGGTACACACGTTGTTTTTGTCTTCATATGTTGTTTATACATCCAGCCCCAGATCTCTTAATGCTGTATGGTACTGATCAACCTTTCTGGTGCCTCCACAATACCACACCGCTGTTGATCTTTATGTATTGCATCTAGCAAAATTGACTTCCATTTTCTCACTGGCGGAGGTCAGATGTCACACATTTTGTCAGCTGTGGGCTCCAGCAGGGATGAACCTCTTCCTTCTCCTGTTATCCTCCAGTTCTTTCTACACGGAGTTTCAAAAGCTGCAACATGCAAAGCCACAGCCATAATGCATCTCTGAAAATCCAGGTCCAGCATTGCTACGTAACACCCTGCACTTCTTTTGATGAGAACATTCTCTTCCCTGTTTTCTACCTCAGTCGCAAGGCTGCACATAAGCTTTGATGGACAATTAAACTGAGAGTTAGTGCATCAACAACCTTAAAACCTCGGTCCTCAGCGACAACACCAGACTCCACCCCACCATAACCTGAGATGAAGAGGAGAAGAGAGGAGCCCCAGAGTAATTTAGCTTCAAGGTTAAACCACTTCAACATGCTCTTTACTGGGACCCTTGCCAGGAATCTCCAGAGAATTCATTCAGTGCAGCACACTACACTCAAATCACACCTCAGATTAAATAGCTACCCCCAGGACTGGGGGTGGGGCGGGTGAGAAAAGTATTAAATGCTTTATATTACAATCTTATTTCCAAAAGAGTTTTCAAGATTTTTCTTTTTAAAATTCTCATTTTTAATTTGTTCAAAAAAGTTGGAACAGGGACAAAAAAAGTCCAAAAAAAGTTTGAAAAACGAAAAAATAAAAAAAAGCAAACAAACAAGGCGGACATTCTCCGAAGTGATGAGGTTAAGTACCAACGAGATTCATAAAAAAGATTTTGGTCAGCGAGTGCAGTTTATCACCTCATCCTTTCCAAAGAAGAGAACATGTGAGGAGACTGAAATACCGCTGCTTTCCTCTGCGCCTCAAGCTCACTGACAGTGAGGAACTGTCCATCATCTAATCAATCAAAAGTTGAAATTTCCATTGGAAATCATGGACACCACTTCCTCAGGGCTAAAGAGGAGAGGGCTCATTCCAGCTAAAAGGTCAGGAACCACGATGGTACGGTGATGCATTGGTGCAGCTTAGGTGTGGGACGTGGCAAATGCACCATTAATTCTAAACAATATATTCAAGTTTGGGACAAACATATGCCAACAACCTCTTTTGACCCCAGGGAAGTGTTTGCTTATCCCAGCAACAAACAGACATCTCACTGAGTGCTACATGTTCTTTCTGGATGAAATTCATTAGCTTCTGGAGCTGAGGTATTTATTCATACTATGAATGAAAGTAACGTTGTATGTAATAAACCCTGGTCCAATGGTCCAACTCACCATTTTATTGGTAGACTTGGGATTTAACAATATAAATCTCCACCCATCCATTTTCTTCTGCTTACAGAGGCAGCAGTCTAAGCAGAGACCAGACCTCCCTCTCCCCAGTCACCTCCTCCTGCTCATCCGGGGGGACCCCAAGGCTTTCCCAGGCCAGCCGAGAGATATAATCTCTCCAGCGTGTCCTGGGTCTGCCCCGGGGGCCTCCTCCCGGTAGGACATGCCCGGAACACCTCACTCAAGAGGTGCTCAGGAGGCATCCTAGTCAGATGCCCGAACGACCTCGACTGGCTCCTTTCGATGTGGAGGAGCAGCGGCTCTACTTTGAGCCCCTACTGAATGGCTGCGCTCCTCACTCTATCTCTAAGGGAGAGACCAGCCACCCTTCAGAGGAAGCTCATTTCTGCAGCTTGTATCTCATTCTCATTCAATACAAATCTCTCGAGTTAATGTTTTTTTTTTTTCAAACAGAAAGCTGACACTGAGAAAATGTAATTGAATATTATTGGATGGCACTGTTCAGAGCATGCATCACATGCTCACAGCTCAGCCACTGTAAAGTGTAGTCTTAAAAATCAGATCAGCATCTTGTGCCTCTCTCCCCCTTGTGTCAGTATGGTGCTTATGACGCTCCCGTTCTGGCTCCTCGTAGTTCTGGCAATGTGATGTGACAGCAGGGTTGATGGGTGGTACAAAGACGCCCACCAGAGATGAACATGCGAACGACTGGACATTAGCACACAGCTTGGAGCACAGCAAGGTACTGATGGGGAGGTGGGCGAGGAAAGCAACTCTCTTTCTTTAACCAGCATGAAGCCGCAGCCATTGTGAAGCGAATGCCTGCAGGGATGATATAGGGCCAGTTTTGCCTGGTATATTAGGTTGGGCTTTTAGGAGTTAAAAACAAAGAAGAAGAAAATGGAGAACATCCGGAGTTCAGAAAAACCAAAAACAGAGAATTTGCCTGTACAGTAACACTGTGTGATGACACCCGCCTTCCCTGGCCACCTAACATACAAGAGTTCCCAGTGATTCATATTTCATTACTGTCTCAACGTCAAGAACAAGAAATCAGCATCTATCCACATTTATAGAGACGGGAGTGTCGACCCGAGGAAAGAGTTACAGCCCGGCGCAGCGACATCTAATCTACAGGTTGTAAATATAGTTCCCAGCCTGATGTGCTTTGGGTGTCCCAGTGTGTGCATGCTCTTTGGGAGAGTACAGTAACACTTTACTGCTCTTGGAAACACTTTCGGTATTCCTACATGTGCTGCAGAGCACAGCCCTGATGTTTCTGAATGAGTTATGGCTAACGTGTACAGATGATGACAAGCAGGACCACACCCAGCATTCCCTGCATGGCCATGATGATAGCTCCACTCAATCAACACCGCTGTCCCACCCACACCTCCATCCTTCAGTCTGTCTTCTCCAATACAGATATATAGCCTCCCTCTACAATGCAACTCTCCGATCGATGTGAAGTTGAATGGCTGAAGGTTAAAAACACGTGTGATTACTTACAAAGATGCTGAGGGGAAGAAAGTAGTTTTACAGAAAACTGTTTTACAAAATAGCTTTAATTTAAAATGTGTTCATTTGTGCTCGCTTGTATGCGTCCCATGTTTCAATTGAAATAATCCGGTGTGTAAAATGGGTGGTCTGCATTTGCTGCTATTATTAAATCTCTAAATATGATTAATGATCACAGTGGTTATTAGGAAGTAAAAAGAAAAAAAAAAGGAAGCAGTACAACAATTTTCTCAAACTCTATGTTAACTGAACTGAGCATTCAAGAAAAAGGTAGAATGGATGAATGAATACAAAATACTTCTGTTTATGTCAGGTGAATTTTATGGTACCAAGCTGCTCTACTAACAACTGCCATTTCATAGAGACAAATGTGGTAAATGTCATTTGCCTCCCCTTCCTCCACCCCAGTGTCCTGGTTTCATTTCCTGTAATGGCTGTTGTCAGCAGTCTCACCTTGCAGAGAGATTCCAGCCTGCAGCACTATCGTCCACGTAGCGCAACGCACCGTGATTTACAGCTGCTGTAGCTGCGGGGCCATCTGGACCATAACCACTCCTGAACACTCAGCATTAGGCCCTACATCTCTCTCTCTCTCTCTCTCTCCTTAACGCTCTCTTGGTACATGCTGCGTGTTTTCGGTACAAATCTTCTTGAAATAAATCTTTCCTTGCATAAATACATATTCACGGCTCTTTCTAAATCCAAACGCAAACTTCCCTCCTGGATCATCTTCTCGCTTTCAACTCTGGATTCACACACACACACACACACACACACACACACTGACACAGAGATCTGCTCCATATACACACATTCATGCTTGCTTCCTCTAGTGTCACTGGGTTTTGATGCATATCATATTATCTGTTGCTACAGTTAAAACTAATAGAACCAGGAGAATGGCATGCAAAGCTTTATTATATAATTATAGAAGACCACAAAAAGTGGCACAGACTATATTACCAAGTGAGCATATTACCCCAACCTATCCAATCGAATCCCTCTGTCTTTGTCTCTGCACTGAGAACATGTTCAATCACAACAAGGGTAACTTGCTTTTGCTTACAAAACAGCACTAACAGGTGTCTCAATTGTATTTAATATTGTCTAATTGATGCACACACACATTATCAATGCAGAAGCTGCACTTAAGCCTTGCTGGCTTTCCCCCAAGTACGCATGTGATAATCACAAACCCACAGTGTAAATGTGCACCATTCATGTTTATGGGAGTGTCATAAATGTGTACCTGCATCTTTTAATGCCCCGGTCCTCTGATGCAGTGTGTCTCAAAGGGGCTTCTGCAGCAGTATGCGCTCGCTGAGCTGTGTGATGAGACCCGGTTGAAACATCTGGTGTCGTATAAAAGGTGTCAGAGCATAAAGAGCAGAGGCGTACCAACTTCAAAATAGCTGCAGATGTAAGGAAGATGCAGCTGAGGCCTGCAGCTGCAATGCACCTATTGTCCAGGAGGAGGCAGTGTTGGGTTTGATATCAATATCAAGCTGAGCCACCGCAGAAAGTGATTCCACCCCAGGGAGATCAGACACCTGAGGAAAATCAGGGTTTGAAGTGTTGATGTGACACCTAGCAGCCAGGTCCTGAATTAGAACCTTTTAGATAAGATCTGCTATTCAGCCACCCTCAATCTACACGATCACTTACACCACAGATTGATTGGAATAAATAATTTACAGATAGTTTAGGAGTAGTTAACCCTATATCCTCAGAGTTTCAAAGATGAGCACTTTCTTGTACTGCTCAGGAAGCAGTTTATTCAAGGATAGTGACAATTATCATCTAGTTCACAAAGGAAATTAGATTTAAAACAAATTATAGATGTTAATTTCTTTTCTGTGGGCCACATAATATACCTCATAGCATAAGTTTGAAATGCCAGCTAATTTTTTAAGTCTATTTTTAGAGTAAATTCTTCATCTGCTTATACAGAGTTACAGACCTCGATTACTTTCAGTCCTTTGTGGGTTTAAATTTCATTCTCCACTCTCGATATCAGCAGAAATGATCTAAATGTGTGTATATGCATGTAAACAGCCCATATACCCTATCCCACGAGTGTGCGTTGTTTATATTAAATTTGTGCATCACAGAGGAACACTGCAAATAAAAAGTGGGATCTTTTTGTATTTTGTGCTCAAATCAATCTCAGCAAAAGTTGTTGACATAAAACATTTACATTATAAAGCTACGCAAAACAGTCTTGCATATAAAATAAAAATCCTAAAGTTGTATTTATTTGTAAATCAAATTTTAGTACCTGCTGCTGTGTGAAGCAGAAGATAATGGAAGATATTAGAAAAACATCCTCTGGCCAGAAGGTGGCACTCTAAACCAAGCTAAACTTTCAAACCAGACCCGAGGCGCTCTGAATGGATTTGCTCATGCTGAGGAGATATCTCTTACCTCATACAGCACTTTTTGTGGACCTAAGCCCGCTGTGAGACTTCTTTATGTAGGCGTCAAGTAGCGCCGGCCAGTGAAATTTTCCTGGCTAGAAGCCAGCTGTCTTCACTCTCATCAAAATACAAGGAAAAGTGTGTTTCCTTGAAATTTTGATTGAAAAAACAAACGACACAGACTGTTGGCTATAAATTGCTAATACTACGCAGTCATATGTAAAGTGTTAACGCCAATATGTGACCCACTTGCCAATGGGACACAAACTTCAATACAAGAGCAGTAAATTTAGGTCAGAGTAATGAGTAATATCACAAACTAACCACCTCCTATTACCAGTTTTAACCATAAATATATATGCACAATATAATATGCATGCTTGTGAGTAATTTCAAACTGAATTTCTGTTATTACTGCGGCCCACCTGCAGCGCCGGGCTGTGGCCCACACTCTGGGAATCACTGACCTAAACAGAAAAGTGAGTACAGTCAGGTGATAAAGTGGGATTCAGCAGGTGGGGGAACAAAAGATATAGTGACTCAGTCTTGGGAAATAATAATTTATAATGTGAATTCCAGTAGATTATAATTGTGTACAGGCTATGATCAGCTGACCTGTGCTGCTGCTGTGCTTTGTGAATTTAAACAATTAAATTCAACAAGATGTAACCCAGAATTTCACGAGTTATCTCGGCTGATTTCCATGCGCTACACTGACAGTATGCTGTTTATACTGTCTTTATACTGACAGTATACAGTTGGTATAAAGGTTGAATTCAGTGAATGAATCCAAGCATCATCAGCTTAAATTCAAACTCATCTCTGCTACACTTGATGTAACCAAACTCTGACCATGAACACCACAGACACTGTGCTCCAGTCCAGGACAGAGATTTACTGTAAATTCAGGACAGTACAGCAAACTAACCCGTTTATCCCGCACTAAACTGCAGTATTTTCATGCAACCTTTGAATTATGCCAAGGTGGTGTACCTCAGTTTGTTCACAGGACATTTCACAATATAAAAAATTATAACTTCACATCATATACAGATCCAATGTCTGATTTTAAAATGTAAGCTTTAAATTTCTAGTTTATCAGACGTCACTGAGCAGTCCTTCCCTTCAAATCTAACCTCTCTACTTCCTCCCCTGTCGTTCTTCCATCTTTCTCCATCTCTGAATGAACTTCTCTCTCACTCTTTTCTCTCCCTGGAAATACAACAGCTGTGCATTTAGCTCGCAGACACACTGTGAAAAACTGCACACAAACAGTTTGTGCGTTTGCTGATATTTGTTGGGCATTTAGAAAAGTTGCATTTGAAATGACCTGAAACATGTTACTCCCTTTATTTTCGCTCCTTTTCTGTAGCTACTTATGGATCAAAAACGTTGTTCTGGCCCACTTTAACCCCCTGAGTACAGCGCTGTAAATGATACATAAATTATATGATTTCATGTCTTTGCATGCAATAAGCCCCGGGGATGGATACGCCAATACGAGGGTCCCTTATGTGTTATTGTTCCTCTGTTTAGGCTCAGATCGGTCTGATGTTTGAAGGCGCAGTGATGGGAAATAAAAACTCCCCTGGAATGTCTTAAACCTAAAGTAACGAGCCTGTTTTGAAAATATAAGGAGTAGAAAGTACAGATTTTTGTGTAAAAATGTAAAATGTCAGAAAAATAAATACTCAAGTAAAGAACAGATACCCAAAAATTCTACAAAGTATTTGTACTTTGTTACTTCCCACCGCTGCTCACTTCCAGTTTAGATTGGTGTGTTTCGTGTGACATTTTCTCCTCTTCCAAAAGAGGGCAGTAGAGTCTCATATTGTGAGACTGGCAGTGCTGCCACTTTAAGCTCTGATTGTTCATGCTATAGTTTCCTTGAGCCCGTGCTCCTCATGCTGTTTCATTGGGACTAATTAAAGTGTCCTTCATCAAAAGCAAAATGTTAATGATTTGTTCCCAAATTGGTACTAAAATGGCAGCACTGGGTAAGTGCTCACTAATTGTTCAAAGTACACACACACACACACACACACGCCTACCTGAAGTATATGCTGACATAATACTCACATTAACAACTAAAATTTCTCTTTCATTTCTCTTCTCCCTTGAGATGCCACTGTAGGGTTTATTTTTCCGCTCTTGCACTGTTTCCCCTTTCTATCTGTATGAATTGACACACCAATAAGCCTTTAATCCCTTTAATACAAACTTAACAGAATGATTTCTTGTGGCACAAAATAAACAGTGAGTGCGTAAACAGATCTCCTCTCAGGATACATTTAGTTTGGCTACATACAGCGGATTAACTTGAGAAGTAAGCCTGCAAGTTATTTTAAGAGAGAAAAAAAAAAGGATGAAAGTGTGGAGAACAGCACTGAATGTCACAATAATTCCTGTGCAGAAAGGAGTTAGCCAGCACATGAGCAGAATAATCATATGGAGATGATGGTGGCGGTGGTGGTGGTGGCTCTGTGATTAATGGGCCCATTTTCTTTGCACAGCTTGGATAGTGGGCCTACTTGGCCCCATTAGGAAGAAGCCTAAAGCCACCCGGTTCTGCTGTATGCCATTCATCAGACAAATATGAGCAACAGAAATGGTTTTGCCTCAACAGCCATGAAATATGCACTGTAAAATTCCCAGAAACACATTCCCATATTCCTTTTATCCCGCTTCATGATCCATGCATGAGAATACCTGTGTCAGAGGTATCACGTCTCCAGTAGTCAGTGAGATAAGCAAAGAGAGGTTCTTTTTCTCTTAACTGCCTCAACCTGCTGTGCAGAACTGGAGGCAGAAACTTGTCCTTGTGTATTTCCTTCCTTATTTGATGGACTACAGGGAGCAGAAATGCCAAATACTGGCCAGACAGGCACAGAGACATGCCAGTCCCCCTTTTAGAGCAATATGCAAATCCACTGTTAAATTTCATTTTTCTAATCCCTTTAATCAGAAACTGGGGAATAAAGCCAGCTGGTAGGAACCCATGTTAAGATGTAATTAAGCATCTGATTGAATTTCAGTGCATACCAGAGTGTGTGTGCCAAGGCGAGAGCAGGAGGAGGAGGAGGGGGTGGAAGATGGACGGGGAGTAGGGGGGGTGGGCACTTGTACACCAGATTGAGTGTTCGGGCTGGTGGGGGGGACACATTGCCCAGCGACAGGGGACCTGGAGCTCGTGGCGGGCTTGGTATTTTCCAGCATGCTCCACTGCATGAGTGAACACTGATCAGAGGCACATTTTTATACATTACTACAACGGCTCCCATGTCAATCATCTCCCTGCTGGCACGGGAATGGTTTTCTCCTGCTTGAAAGTCAACATAAGCTTCCAGAAAACAGACACAAACTGCATCACTACAAGTCGTCTCCATCGGCAAATATGTGAAGCAAAGTACTGCACAGGTTATTTGCCTGTTAAATAAACTCCAACACGGCCTTTTACTCTTCCATCTCTTTCAACCTGGTTTTGTTATCACCGCGGAGTATTCTTTTGGGGTCAGCGCTACCCTACACTCACCTTGGTATTGGCCAGATATGTGACCTAATTCATGCGTAGTCAACAAAGGCAAATGTAGGGGAGAAAGCAAACAAACAAAAACACAAGCATACACACGAGAGAACCTCTAATGAAATTCATTCGCTCAAAATATATTCGCTCCCAGACAGAGACAATATAAAGTCTGGAATGGGGAGAGGGAAGAGCTGTCACTCCAGTTTAGTTAGGCCTGGATATAGAAAAGATCCATTACTGAGATCTTTCATCACCAAATGATGCATAATACCTGCGGGGCTCTGAGGCGGACCACGAGAAAGGGGAGGGTGGTGGGCCACTAAGAAAAGAAAAGCGGACAAAGACAGGTGACAGAAGTTGACAGGTCATCATGTGTGTGCCCTCCCACCGTCCTCTCCCAGTCCTCCTTCACCCTTGCTCCACGCTATGGCTGTCAGCACCCGAGGCCCATCTGCTGAACAAGCTGCCTGGTGACAAACAGAATTAAATGAGACCCAGACTACACCACCCTGACCTATGCTACCCCAATTACACAAAACTAGTCAAGAATATTATGGAGATTGCTGCATCATTTGCCTGCAGATAACCATTTCTAAACCAATACAAAAGCTTAAGACTGATCCAAAATGTCCAGCCTGTTGTCTAAATGGTTAAAAGCATTCATCCAAACTACATTATCTCAGTCTACAGCACCAGAGTATCACCCTCATCTTGTACGGACTCCGTGAAATGAACAATTTCCAGCATTCAATGTCTTCCATTCTTCCGGTTGCATTTATCACAGCAGTTCAGCAACATTTCAAAGCAATTTCCTTTGTGGTAATGTGTGTAACATTCAAAGCTGACGGGAAAAATCATTTTTTTCCCCCCTCTCCTTTGTCTATCTTCACTCTGATAGATTTAATGCTGCATTTTCACAACCATTTACAGTATGTGTACACATCTATGGATGGCTCTTTGTCTACAAGCCACAAAAAGAAGTGGAACTGTTCTGTGTTTGTTTACAATTCATTGTTAGAGCCCCACAGCTTCTTTCAGGGAGACAAAAGGACAGAGGTAAGCACTAGTTCAGTGAAAGGTGATGTATGATCAAACCTGAAAGCAGTATTGATTTTCCTGAATTGTGTTTGCTCCGTTTGCCACTATTAAATATGGATTCTGCGTGACTGCCAACTTGACTTTGTCTTGAAATTGACACTCTCTCTATAAAGGGCTATAGCTTTTTCAATAAGGTGTGTGTCAAGAGAGACAGCCAGAGATTCCACGTTGGACCTGATTCAATGCCACAGCTGCACTCAGGTTAAAACGTGCCACAACCAATGGTAAGAGAGGCAGCAGCCACGGACGAAAATCAAGCACAATGACAGGAAATGTGGGATGTTGTTCTAAAAACAACAACGGCTAAACTTTTATTCAAATTTTTTTACTGCACTGTGCCCAGGTGCACATGCTATTTATTCTGAAAGAGGTAATAGATGTAACGGCTCCTCCAAAAATCAACACACAAGGCCGTGCAACAAATTGAAGGAGATTAATCTTTGTTAGGCTGTGCCATGACGCTGCCCTGGTCCCCCTAGGGTGGTGAAACTGTGTCTCCATTTCCCACCCACTCCTTAGTTACTGTAGCTAAACTTCAGTGTTCAAGATGACAATCTGCTGTGGAAGGAGAGCAGGAAAACTATTATGAAGTTCAAATATGGGCATTGTATTTTCCACAGCATACTTGTTATTAAAAAAACACCTTGGCCAGAAAGGAAACAGGACCTTTATAGTAAAAGAATCTATTTTACATCGTTAAAACAAAAGCCAGCAACACATAAACAATCGACAATCGTGACCATACATTTAAAAACTACATCGTAGGGATAAGGTATCTTTAACTCAAAATGAAGACTATCTCGATCTCTGAACTGTGACAGTGAGCGCCCAACAATCATTCTTTGCAGCATCGATTATGGTCAAGCATTTCATTCAGTGCTGTTCCTGCTTTTGTCTGGAGGGGAATAAATCCAGGCTGATGCCCATCTAATGCAGTGTTTACAGCCATTGCCTGTGACAAATTGCACATTACCCTGGCTGCCATGTCCTTGTAAAGCTGCTCCTGCATTGTAGCATCTATTAGACACATTTGTTTGTTTTTCTAAATATTACTACCCCCCCCCCCCCCGGCCAGGTCTGCTTAATGCTACAGCTAACAATTGACCAGAGTAAAAGAGTGGATGCTATTGTAACAGCCAGAGTTAAAATAGTGATTTAACTTGATTTCCTAACAAAGCACTCAACTAAGTAAAGGCAGATAAAAGAAGTACAAAACCCCCCAAAACAAAACGTAGCATGTAGTTCAGGAAATATGAACAGATGGCAGTTTGGGAAGCTTAGTTCAGTCGCTAGATCCCAACCCAAATGAACACCGATGGGAGATTGTGGAATAACGTGCTAGGCCAGCACCATCATCAAAACAACAAATGAAAAAAATACATTTTTCTAAAAACTGTGCTTCATGCCTCCAGCAGAGTAACACAGACTTTTAGAATTGGTACCAAAGCACACTGAAACTGCTCTGGTGGCACATGCCAGCCTTTATATTGTTTTTCCTTCAATTTGTCATCTGTCTTTATGTGTGAGTACACGCACTGAAACTTAGGTCAAAACTATGCTGATTTAGCTTTTAATATCTACTGCAACAATGTCTGCCAAGGGTTGTAATTTCATTATGAAAGCATGTTAAAGAGCACACATTTTGACCTTCAGATTACATAGACTCACAAATGATACTGGCGAGTCTATAGCCATTGTGAGTCTGCAATATGCAGACTCACAATGGCTAGTATGCTTCTCATACAGGTATGTTATCCCTACAAAGCCGTTCTCATTACTCTGTGCCCCCTGATATTTCAGAACCGTGGACAGCTCCCATATTAATCTTGAACTGCGTGTCGCCCGTTCCCCACACATTTCTTCCCCTAATGACAGTTTTATCATAACTTATTATTGCTGCCCCAACCCTGAGCTGAAATTATGTAAATGTTGTATGTTTGGTGGTGGAAACATCTTTATGTTTTGCTCAATGGTCGCTCAAGCGGGAATCTAATTCTGCTCACCGACAGCCTAAATGAATCGTCTTGTTACGGTTTGAATAATGGCCTAAGCAATGGGAGACGGGGTCGGGCTAGCTGAAGGTTGAGAAGGAGAGACCCACTTAGTTAGATGCCGCCTTATCGGATTGTACCCCCGCCTCATTCATTACCTTCCATCACTTCCCTCATTTGCAATGAGCAATATCATTACAGGATGATTTGCCTCAAACGTGGGGTTGAAGTAACATCTCCAGGCAGGAATAACTGCTCCAAGATTTGTAATTTGGGCTGCAATATAGGCCAGTAATAAAGCTTCAGATTCACTCTGAGCCACACACCCATCCTGCTCACTTTGTTTTCCCTCTGTCTTTTTCACACATACACATAAGGACAGGCAATAACGCAGAGAATGCCACTTTAGCTTTAATAGGATTTTCTTGAATGCACATCTTAATTGCCATAAAAGCTTCACAGACGTCCAAAATTCTCTGCTCCAATCTACATTTCTGTCTGTGTTACTATCAATTTGTCCATTTCTGATGCTTTGTCTTTCTCTCCCTTTGTCTATCTTTCCATCCCTTAAATTCTCTCCCCCCTCCTCATTTGCAGTCAGCAACATCAGACTCCAGCCATACTATTTATTAAGCTAGTTAAGTTAGCAACCTCACAAGCAGCAGGCCTGATTTCCAATTACGCTCCATTTTTCTCTCTATGAGAACATCTCTAGCTTTAATAAGTTAGTGCTGCTGTTAGTGTCGGTCTTAATTTATGTGAGCCTACAACTTTCTAAAGCTCCACCAAGATTATAAATCCAGCATGACTGATATCTATACAGAACACAGATCTTTACATTAGAAGATTTCTTACTTCCAATCAATGAACGTGACAGTCCATAAAGTCTAAAAGTAGACTCGGGTAAGCAGAGAGTTTGAATACACTTAATTCAATCTTTGACAACTTAGACTGGCTTAGGAACAACATGTGAATCCCTCAACTACTCCTGCAACCATGTGGTAAAGAACTAGTGGGCACGTCTAGCGTCTTACTGGTGATGGAATCCCATCCTCTGTAATTAGATAAACGTCCCCTAACCACCGTTTCAGTGCACACTAACACAGCTAAGTATATGAGCCCTAATAAATTAGCAGCTTGTGATGAAATTAAAAGGATCACGGGCCTATTTCGAAAACTAAGCCTCCACCCCTACTATCCATCACTCACGTAGCCTGAATTAAGCACACCCAGGGAGCTAAATAAATTGAGAGAAGAATATAACGTATAACTTGTGATAAGCCTTTATGGTTGACATTTAGAGCCTCACACTTCATTTTCTGTCTGAAAATGTCACACTAAGTATATAGAAGTTCCTAAATCCATGCCCTTTCCTGTAAAGTGGATGCTTAAAAAAAACACAGGTGTTATTTAGGGATAAATGGAGGTAAGACAAAGAAGAAAACAACATGATCGTAATCAGTGGGTAACAACAGAGCCCTGACAGGGAAACAAACTAGAGATAAAAGAAAGTTTGCACCTGCAGGGTTCAGCTGGTAACACTAATGATGAACCTGTACATTCGCCGTTAGGATCGTAATTACTACCGCAAACAGAACGCAGACAGGCTCACGGCTCCATGTTTTCCATGAGGTGTGGGTGATGGGTGATGGGGTTTGATAGAACTGGGCGTGAGTCACAGACAACAAACAGAGAGATATAAAAAGAAAAACAGACCGCTTGACAGTAAAAGCTCCACACCTGCAGACTGGTCAGAGTTGGAGGTAGAGGAGCATTTCTCCCCTTCGTCTGTATGGTCATCGATTGTGAGACTGCTGAATATCGACACAACAGCCTGCAGGCAGGGACAGATGGGCTGGTGCCGCTGGAGCACACCGGCAGCACCAACTCTGTCTCTCCTGTAGCGGCCAGCTGATCCCAGATGGCTAACTGGACAGGGGACAATGAATTATGAGTGATGCTAAACCACTGGGTAAGCATTCTGGAGCATTTGTCATGATTTGTGTAGATGTATGGCTAAGGGAATGGCTTCTCAGTGTAGGACAAAGAAATATAAATAAACAAATATGTACCAATAGCAGAAGAGAAAGAAGGACAGTTGAGACACCATTTCCAGTTGTTTACTTGTTTATCATAGTCTTCTTCTTGTTTTCAAGGTCTGCCTCAGACACAGTGCTCTCTAAAAATAAACAAAGCGTGGCCTCTCACCTTTCTTGGCACACACACAAACATACACGCACACACACATAGCCCTCTCCATCTCTACTGAACTGGAGGCAACTTCTTATTCTGTAGTCACGTCTGTACATTTAGGTGAATGGAGCTGGAGTGCTTCTCCTTGGCTCTAGGTCAGGGGTTTTGTCCGCCAGGGACTCAGGCTTCTACCAACTTCTCAGCGCTCTAATGGGGCATCGAGGGAGAGGAGGTTTCAGCCGGGACCATCTACCTCCTGTGGCAAGCTTAATTGGGTATAAAGAGATGTAGCCCTCCCTGCGCCCTCAACCTCAGGGTAAACTGTATGATATATTTAAGTAAAGGCTCTAGACGTGGTGTGCAGGTTAAAGCTCGCTTTGCCTGGGAGAGAAAGACAGCGTCTGCCTGCGCCTTTGTATTCTTAGACGTGTGCAGGACATTACCCTCAGCTGAACAGTTTTCATTTTTTTCTGATGACCACAGTGGTGCACTTAGTGCTCTGTTGAAATTGCCTGTGTTTCAGGGGAAAACTGGCCTTTACATTGATTAATGAACCAGACTGTCACGTCTCTCCAGCTCCCTTCAATTTCTTCTTTAAACTGATAAATCAAGTCAGAAGCTATTGGATGCACTGTAGCATGGGGGCATTTTCAGTGGTAGTAATGATCATGAAACCTCCACCCTCAGAGGAAGAAAAAACAAAACAATTCAAATACAAAGGTGGATAAATCACTTTGCTGGTCAATAATATTGAACAATAGACATCTTTTTTTTCATCAGTGATCAAAGAAAGGTTGACAGGAGAGGTACAGTGGGGGCTGGTTCAGCATTGAAGGAAGTGTTAATGTGTGCCAATACACTAAAAGCCATGGGGCCTTTTCTAGGTGATGGATAGTCACTACTAAATTAGTGAGCATGACAGCTCTAGTGCTGCACTACAGGTCAAAGAAAAGCCGTGGAAGGATAGGGTGAGGAGCAAATGAAAAACCTGAGTGACAGCTTAAAGTCATAAACAAACAAAATATCCAGAACACGCTGTCAGCACTACAGGTGCTTCAGGTGCGGAACGATTTTTGGAATCGATGTTATTGAAGTTATAAAAACAGAATAGAACCTTAACTTGGATTCGAAAACCCTGAATCAGCTACCCGGCATACTCTCTTATAACAGGATCATGATGGTTTGGTGCAGCGATGCTTTCTCGTTTTACGTGCCGCTTTAGCCGTGAGTGAGAAAACAAAAGAACTCATACATACAGTTAGTTGTTCCTTTCTTGGATTGCTGCCAATCAGATGAAAGGATTTGCTGAATTAAATGTAATACGACTTTAAATCATAAATTAAGAAATTAGGGATGTGATTAGTAATTCATTTCCAGGTATTTGGACATTTAAATTGACACAATACATAAAAACCAACATGCAATCCCAAGAGCCACTCAGGTGAGAAAAAGTGCAGATGCATAAACCAAAGGTAGCAGAGAACCATGATGGGGAAGTGCTTAGTTGCACTATTTTGATGCTATTTATCCACAAATTATTATAACATATTCCATTTGCCCATTATCCATTCTACATGTATTTCCAGAAAAGTATTGGTCAGTGTCATAAGCCCCGCATAAGCCCATGACTGATGGTTAATCAATATCAAGCAGCCCAGTTCTCATTGAACAAATGGCGAGAGATAAAGAAACATCTGGAAATGTTAAGCCTTCTAAAAGCTCTGGTAATGGAAGACAGCACCCCATTAACTAGAAACTGGCAAGTACAAAGTGGGAGTGTACTGTGCACATCTGCAAAAGCCTGGCCTGTCAAAATCCCGACAAAGAAAGCAATGAAACTGTATTAAACCATCCAAATCTTTCCTGAAGATCCACGTAATGCTGATGTGGTGCAGCGGCGTGGGGAGGGTCGGCGTTTGAGAGATGTCAGATGTGCTCAGGACATGCCGGGTGGGAGTGATGCGAGCCCTGTCAGATCCTCACTCACGCCCCGTTCTAGAGCGCTGCGTCAGCTACTTCGTTATTGATTTGTACGCTTCTTTGGGGAATTTGGCTTGATCCGTTGTCACGGGAGCAGCAAAACCAATTGAAAAGAGAAATCAGATGTATAAATAAGCAATGTTCTGCATGAGGGCGCCCAGGAATGACACACTGACACAGTCACCTTGACATAAACCTGCAGCTACCTCCCAGAGCAATCAGTGATGACCAGCGCTGTAAAACCTTTCCGCAATGACACACTCACATCCTCTAATGACTCTCTATGTGCTTTTAAGTAGATGGAGTCCATGTCTTTCACTGGCATCAACTGAAGATTTTTTTTCTTCAAAGGGGGAAGAGAGATTTCTCCATCGATTTTTATTGCTACTATAAAATTATAAGACAAGTTTTAAATCTGTCGTTAAAGGGATCATTAAAGACTGTAACGGCTATGCTTGATACTGTACTGTCATTCGTAATTATTACTATCACAGGATATCTTAAGAGTGTGTATAGCACCGTGCCACAAGGCTGGGTGCTGACCTGCTGCATGTTATTGACTGTAAAGATCTAGAAAGTGAATCTTTAAACAAACACTGTTTGATCAGTGAGACAAGGGCAAAATATGCTGTTGTTTGGATCTCTTCCAGCTCCTTTAGAGGTTTGGACAAAAGAACATTGATAAAAGAATGAAATATACCTTTCATTCATTCGTCCTGCAGGTGGCAATATGCACTTCAAGGAGCTTTAAGCAACTTGCATATGCATGGCAAGAAAATATCTCTATTTTGTTATTCATTTCACTCCGTGGGTAAATTACACTTCATCACAGTTTATAAATAACTTTCTCTTGCGATTGTATTTTTCATTGCTCCAGCATAATATGCAGAAAACTATTTTTTCTAAAGCAGCCACACTGACAAAAATCACAAATGAAAGATTAAAGGGTACTGTCTAAAACGGGCACAGCTCAGGCAGTCATTTCACCACTGTTAAGTGAGAGTTAAGTGGTTCTCCTCTCCTTTCTGTGCTTTGCTTGCTGCTGGGTCAGAAAACACGAGCTCAGCCCCTCAGCTTCTCCGTCAGACATGCAAAGAACGGCCATGTCAGCACACACTAAGGACAGTTTTTACCATGGTCCACTTATTCACCATGTCAAGATGTTTACCGTATTTCACTGTGGCTGCAGGGTTCAGCAAAGAAACTGAAAATCATTTTGCAGCGTAATTTGCAATGCACAGAGGCTCAGTCTGCTGTGCAGTTTACTGCTATCATAGTTCTACTTCCAATCAGAAGCAGGTAAAGATGAGCCACCCCGTGGGTCTCTTCTACCCACCTCCACTCAGTGCACTCATCATCAAATACAGCTCTGATCAAGTGATTGCATGAGTGGTAAATGGGTGGAAGTCCGAGAGGGAAGGGACACACTTTCCTTTGCTTTCACAACTCCAGGCGGTCAGGACAAAGAAGAAGAAGAAGGGTGAGGACGAGGTAAAAGATACTTTGAAAGACGGCTCACTGACAGCAAGATTAATGACCCAACACACAGAGGTCTGGGGCAGTGTAGCCATTTGATATGGCACCCTGGACCCCCTCCACACCTGGCCACAATCCATATAAGTCCTGTAGATTTCAGCACCCATTAGCAGCAGCCTTGGCAAATGATACTGTCCCTCACACCCCGTCCCCGCCAGCATCTACTCTAGATAATAAAATACTGCATAACAGTGGAAAAGAAAAAAGACCTGTCAGAGATTGTGAAGGGCAGTTATATGGTAATCTGGGGTGTGTGTGTGTGTAAAACTGTGTGTGTGTGTGTGTGTTACCATTGTGCAATTTATAAGCACAGTAGAGGTAAGTGGGCAGGTTGAAGGCCTCTTCAGCGCTGTTGTTCATATGGAAATGAGCAATAATGAAGTCAACACTGTCAACTTCACATCTCTCTGCATTGTCATAGTGATAAAGGGCACTAGAGGCAATTAATTTCAGTCAAAATAGTGAATACAGAAAGCTGGGGAAATGATGTCACAGAGGCTGAAGAGGCTGCATTGTGCCATTGTCAAGTTTCAGGTCCTCACAAATCCGTCACAGCACTCACACAATTTCACAACAGACCTCTCTATGAACATGGAAACTACTTATTACACATTAATTTTTGAAAAAAAAGAGAAACTGGGGCTTTTCCAAACCTCTGAGATTAGATGCAAAAAGCTAATTTAAGAAGCCAATTTAAAAATATATTTTTTTCTTTGTCTGCAAAATGAAATATGCAAAAGCAGTCTTTGTCCAAAATACAACTAAATCCTCACACAAAGCCATTATGTAACAGCATATTGATCGATGACACGTGTTACCATTTCAGAAACCACTGATCTATCTGATAATTGTGGTCAAATTAATCAAACCCATATTACATGTTAATTATATTACACAGCTGAAATAATGGCAATCCAATACATAATTCTCTCATTTGCTTCTGCACTCTACACTGGTTTATTTCCATCACCTCAGCTCAATCAGTAAGCAATAGGTTCAAAAGTACGTCTTACAACATTACATATGCAAACATAAACTGCAATTTTCTTTAGCCAGAACTTGTGCTTATTGATTTCTGTACAAAATTCCCTCTTGTTCTTACAGTAAGTCAGCAAGTAAACATTATCCAGACACACACACAGAGTGTTCCATGCTGTGACAACTAACTTTGTAAGGTAATATAGCTGCAGCATCTAATTGCAGCTCCTGCTTACCTTCAGAATGTATTTCTGCACAGAGCAGTGGAAGTGGATTTTATCACCAACCACTTAAATCGGAATCGATCTTTTCACAGTCGGTATAAACCAGATAAACAGCGACACAGAGCATTATATCTTCTTTCCATGTACATGTGGTACGAGAGGTTTGTACCAAGAAGTCGTCTCAGAAGTCATCTCTTGATGACGGCTTGGCTGATGAGGATGATAATTCAACTGAGTGAATCTTGAACAAACAAAAGAAGAAGCTGGTGGCTGCGTTACACAGGTCGGAAATTCTCAAATAATGGTCATTAACTTGCTGTCAAAGCGTTGGGGCATGAAAAAAAAACTGTGACTAATACTAATGTTATAGCAATAAAATGGTCATGAAGGATATATCAATACATCGTTTTGAATTGCTGCTACTCACGGGGCACTGTAACCTTCAAGCTATGCCTCGTGCAATCAACTCCACAGAGCTGATAAAAGTGAATGTCGAGTACACAGCTCCACTTTGGTGCAGCAAAGCCTGAAGGTGTGACAGACACAGGCAATAAAACTCAGCAAAGAAAAGCAAGATGGTAGAGGAAACTCGGTTCCCCTTTACCTTTACTCGAAGAAACATGACATTAATATGACAGGGAGAGATGTAGAGAGTGGGGGGAAGTGCATCGTATGGATTCGAAGGGAGGGAGGGAAAGAAAAAAGAACAGGGTAGAAAAGCTGACACTTGACATCAGTCAAGTGAATGTAGTTGGAGGTTCTATCAGCGTCACGCCATCATCATCGCCGTGAAGCTGTCTCTACAAACAAATGTATGTGCAGGTGTGCGAGGATATTTACTGCGAGCATACCTGGCCTCTTGTGTCTG
Source organism: Cichlasoma orientale (assembly GCA_034780415.1). Classification (NCBI taxonomy): domain Eukaryota; kingdom Metazoa; phylum Chordata; class Actinopteri; order Cichliformes; family Cichlidae; genus Cichlasoma; species Cichlasoma orientale. Next base: position 755,418 of record JAVDPK010001824.1, on the reverse strand, counting down.
ACTGGGTGCGCGCAAAGGTTCCCTTTTCTTCGATGCTGCGGCCCAGCTGTGCGCGTTTAACCCCACACACTTGGCCCCGCCACAGGGCTTCTCATCCAGGCAATCACATGACAAAGGCCAGCGTCCTCTCGGCATCCTTGAGTGCCTGTGATGGGCACCCAGCCAGTGACTGATCACCCGCTCGTTCCCTCTTGTCAGCACTTTCGCTCATCCAGCTCGTCATCAATGCTCCGAGGTAATAAAACCAATGTCAACCTGCTCCTTGTGAAGTTCACACGGAGAGATAAGGGAAGAAAATCTTCCACTGGCTTTTTGTTCCAAATTAATTTCCCGCTGCCTTTGTGTACATCATTTCCTGGGTGGCATTTAGTGCTGACAGCATGCTAATCTGATGTTTTCCTGTCTGATTTAAGTGTTCATTAGGACATTTCTGCTGCTTTAAAGTCATTTTCCATTTGACTTTTATAGTCAAGTGTGTGTTTCTAAATGGAAATAACTGATCAGGTGAGGCTGTTCTGGAGCAACAGGGGCACTTCTTTCGTTAATTAAAGCTGCATGTGGCTGCTGTAAACATTAAGAAAATGGGGCTATATATCAGGCTTATTACCTAGATATGATCATCAGCGTGGAGACTTTGTCCAGGGAAATCTCTTTTAGTCCATCAAACAAAGGCTTTGCTTCCCCCTGAAACCACCTGTTCTATATGCACACATCATGACATCCAGGAGAAATACAGTCACACAGAAGGGTAAACAGTGGGAGAAATGGAGCAAAGGTTTTGGTAGAGTCTTTCTGTAACTCAAATTGGGGCTTGGAATATGTCTTTTTAGATTTTTCTACCTATTTACCATTATATAAAAACAGGAACATTCCTTTTGTACAGAAAATAATCATATCTCTCCCAATGTCCCCTAACAGTTTTTACCCAAATCATTATTTGGAATTGCAATAGAGAGCAGTATGTTGGAAACCGGAGCACCTGTAGGGATTATGAGAGTACAGGTGCGACAACATTAGGAGAAGATAAGGGAAAAGCAGTCATTTTCTACCCTAAAAACACAATAGATGCTAAGGCAGCCTTACAGACCACTATCAACTCGCCATCACAGCTTGGTTATCATTTCATTGAATGGAAAGGTAGACCAAGACCACACAGGCAGTGTGGGCTGGAATGTTGATGTCGGCATGCGGGCAAACATTTTGTCCGGAAGAAGACGTCGTCTTGTAAAATGCTGCTGATTAGCGAGCTCACCCTTCTGATAATGCCCCGACAAAGTTACCACGCAGGGTAAGGGGTGTGAAAGCTTCTTTGAGACACCGTTTGCTCACTCTACGCACCCGACCTCCTAAAAGCACCATAATATATGGCAGTTACAAAAATCACTGCTGAAATCACTCTCACATACTGAAATGACTCAACTGCATCTTTCAGGTGTGACTAGTTTATGTAGTTGGAAATTTATTTCTAAAAGAAAAAAAAAACATGTAACATTGTCCAGAGAGCAGAGGGGGTGTTTTTTTTTAGTTATTACACTGCACGACAGCTCCAGTATTTCCAACAACTCCTGAGATGTCCTGAGGTCTTTATATTTTTTACTTTTACTTAGAAAAGATAATAAAAATCAGCCAAATCATTATGCTACTCACTATATATATATACACACACACACACACACACACACACAGAAAGAGTGACGGCAGCTTCTACAGGTGGATCCAAATCCCTAAATATAGCAATTTTCACTTGGAAAGAGCCATAAAAAAAGGAAGACAAGAAGCCTTCATCCTCCTCGCTTTTTCCTCATCGATTGTCCGCATGTCTGTGCCTTTGTGTCTCCTGGCAGCAGAAGCTAAAGTGATGGAGACAAAAGGCAGTTTGAGTATTAATTCAGCGCTCACGTCTTCTTTCAGGATCTTTTCACATGCAAAGCACCGGGCTGCGCATTGGGCAGAAGGGGATGCTGACAATTACAGCCTCGCATTGAGCCACCGTCAGAGACTCACTCTTCAGCCTGATTGACAAATGAAAGAGCTGAAATAGCTTCCATTTAAAATGGCCACTTGCCAGAATAGGGGGGATCATCTCCAATATCTTGTCTCAAATGGGAAAGGGAAACGATGAGCGTGCATGGGAAATTGAGCTCACAATTCAGTACTTTACAAAGGCCATTCAGGCTACATGCACAGAATACCCAGTGGTACTGCAGAGGCTTTAAAGCTCAAATTCAATGGGACATCAATTAAGACAGAGCAGCGACTTTCAGGGAAGATTTGCATCCAACTGTTCTCTCCCCCTCCATCTAAAAACTTTTCATACTTTGGCGGCTCGTCCACTCCCTTAAAAATGCACACAGGAACACAAACAAGGAGCGCATGTGGCACACAAACATACGCCGATGGGCCTGAATTGCCTTGTCCATAAAGTGAAAAATCAACAAAAATGCCTGGAAATCTCTGCATGTGATTTCTGCAGGGACAAACAAGATGTTCATTGTCCTGAAAGGCACGTAGGCACATGGATTTCCAATCATGGGTGTCGCTCAAGTTGTCTGCCAGTCCTTCAATACAACCCAAACCATAGAACTGAGTTCAGAATCCAAATCAACAGTTTGCAGAGATGGATGCCTGTTGAGCCCCTCATCAAAAGTGAAACTACAATGACATGGCGTCCATGTGAGTGAGAAACGACAATGATTTTATTGTGACTGCGTTATTTTACTGGCCTTGAAAACTTTAATTTCCTTTTACTACTGCAGACAAGTACGACAGACCCACAGGAATAAAGCAGCAATGCAAAGTGGAATTTTAGTTGCATAAAAATTTCTTGATGCAGAGGAAGAAACAAAGTTTGTTTCAACAAACTGGAAATTCAGCATAATATGAACTAAAAACCAAAGATGATATAGAGCATATATTAGGAAATAAGGACCGTTATTGTTGCAGTTTGGCTTTGGTGATCAGGACATTGAGATAGACGACCACCCTCTGCAGAGCCGTAATGTCTTCACAGTGACTTAACAAATTCTTTGCAAAATCAATTACCTTCAGGGCAAAAACTAGTAAAATAATGAGAAGTACACATTAATATGCATGAACAAAAGCGCATGAGAAATGCAGTATGGCAAAAAAGAATTACTTACTGCTGTGTGCATGAGATGCAGGTAGCCAAAGCACAAACAGCACAGGTATATAAAGAACAAGTACTCGTGTCTGAGAGCACAAACAGCTGCAGGGGAGTGCTGCGTGCTGCTGTAGGAGCACAAACAGGTTCTTTAATGGAGAGAGGGCTGTGAGGAGAAATTCATTTGTGAGATGACACTCTCCCGCAGTCCCACAACACAAACCCCATGAGAGGGATGCTGCAACTCGGTGAATGGGGGCAGGGATATGCATGTATGTTTCTGTGTGAGTGTGTGTGTGTGTGTGTGTGTGCAGGTGTGTGTGGGTCAGGCTGAGGAATGAGGTGAAAAGATACAGAGGTGCCTGTGTCATGTCTCTGTGGAAATCAATAAACTCTGCTGCATGCACAGCACATCATATCACGCATGCAAACAAGTGTACACACACTCACACAACAGGGGGAAAATAATGCATGAAGGAGCCGCATGTGGAAAATATGTGCAGCTACACCGTTATTGCACCATCTGGTCCTATACTGCCAACTGTATTTTATTTAAAAGTACGGTAATATAGGAGCCTGATAAGGAATAGACATGGATGTGATTTTTTTTTCTTCATCAAATGTGTCCACTGAAATGTTTCTGAATGGAATTCTTATTAAGCCGCAAGCTGAGTCATCCTGTATGAATATTCAAGAGAAACACATAGTGCTGCTTGAAGGATGTTCTAAATTAGATTAACAAATGCCTTAAACAAGGTTTCCCAACATTTAGTTAAAATGCCTCTGGGGTTGCTGATGCATGTGTGGGTGGTAATGGTTATAATTAGTCAGCATATTTTATGATGACATTACAACTTCAGCCATTTCTGTTTATCTTGTGTGCCGGCACCGACTTGCACGCACTTGGCAAAATATCTGCTGTTAAAGTTTTTTTGTGGTCTCATCATAGTTCACCTCTGTGTCTCTGTGGTATTTTATCTTTTGTTGCCTTAGAGGAAGTGTGACCTGAGCTAAATCTTACCTTCCCCTTGGACTAACTTTGTTACAGACCCATTCTTAATGGTAGGGAGCTCTGGTTCAAGGTGGAAGTCACACTGCATACGTGTGAAGCTATAGCAGAAGGTGTGAAATACAGAAACAGGATGCCTGAGCTCAGAATATCAAATTTCAAGCCTGAGCGCAAAATATATTACCAAAAATATGCTGGTTGTGTACAAAAACACCCTCCTTGCACACAAACAGCTCCATGGCGAAAAGAGAAAAGAATGATAATAAAACAAACGCCCAAATCTCCCGGAGCAGATTTTTCATCATTAAATGATGGCCTGAGGGTGGAGGGTGTGTGATGAGGAAACACTGGCTTCTGCCCTGCTCCGTAATTAAATGGTGGCCGAATGAAGTGAGAGGCAGGGAGATGATAAGCACAGGGCTCTGTGCCCCAGGACAGAGGAAATGTGTCAGATGCTCCCAACAATATGGTTATCTGAGACCAAAGATGCTATTTTGCGAAAACAAAGATGGCAGGCAGATTGCTGCAGTTTCTTAATGGAATCACTGGAGGCTCTCACGCAGAAGTGCAAATAAATAAATAAATAAAAATAAAATAATATATATGCATATATGCATGTACAGTGGGGAAAAATAAGTATTTGACACACTGCAGATTTTGCAAGTTTTCCCACCTACAAAGAACGGAGAGGTCTGTAATTTTTATCGTAGGTACACTTCAACTGTGAGAGACAGAATCTAATAAAAGATCCAGAAAAACACATTGTATGATTATTAAATAATTAATTTGCAATTTTTTGCACAAAATAAGTATTTGATACAACAGAAAACAGAATTTAATCTATGGTGCAGAAACCTTTGTTTGCGATTACAGATGTCAGACATTTCCTGTAGTTTTTGACCAAGTTTGCACACACTGCAGCACGAGTTTGGCCCACTCCACCATACAGATCTTCTCCAGATCTTTCAGGTTTCTGGGCTGTCGCTGGGCAACATCTCCCTCCAAAGATTTTCTATTGGGTTCAGGTCTGGAGACTGAAATGCTTCTTACGGAGCCACACCTTAGTTGCCCTGGCTGTGTTTCAGGTCACTGTCATGCTGGAAGACCCAGCCACGACCCATCTTCAATGCTCTTACTGAGGGAAGGAGGTTGTTGGCCAAAATCTTGTGATACATGACCCCATCCTTCCTCCCTTCAATACGGTGCAGTCGCCCTGTCCCATTTACATAAAAAGCACCCCCAAAGTATGATGTTTCCACCCCCATGCTTCACGGTTGGGACAGTGTTCTTGGGGTTGTACTCCTCCTTCTTCTTCCTCCAAACACGGCGAGTGGAGTTGATACCAAAAAGCTCTATTTTGGTCTCATCTGACCACATGACCTTCTCCCATGTCTCCTCTGGATCATCCAGATGGTCACTGGCGAACTTCAAACAGGCCTGGACATTTGCTGGCATGAGCAGGGGGACCTTGCGTGCCCTGCAGGATTTTAATCCATGATGGCAAAGTGTGTTACTAATGGTCATCTTTGAGACTGTGGTCCCAGCTCTCTTCAGGTCATTGACCAGGTCACCCCATGTAGCTCTGGGATGATTCCTGACCTTTCTCAGAATCATCCTTACCCCACGAGGTGAGATCTTGCATGGAGCTCCAGACTGAGGACGACTGACATCTTGTGTTTCTTCCATTTTCTAATAATTGCACCAACAGTTGTTGCCTATTGTCCTGTAGCCCATCCGAGCCTTGTGCAGGTCTACAATTTTGTCCCTGGTGTCCTTAAATAGCTCTTTGGTCTTGGGCATGGTGGAGAGGTTGGAGTGTGATTGAGTGTGTGGACAGGTGTCTTTTATACAGGTAAGGAGTTCAAACAGGTGCAACTAATACAGGTAATTAGTGCAGAATAGGAGGGCTTCTTAAAGAAAAACTTAATATTAAAACTTATTTTATGCAATAAAATGCAAATTGTGTGCGCGTGTGTGTGTATATATAAATATATATGTACTGTATGTGTGTGTGTGTTTTTAGAGAGAGATAAAAACAAACAACGAAATAACATCAAACTTATATGATCTGAAATAATCTCAATAAGACAAACGAGGTAACATCAGATACGTTTGTGCCAATTTTTATTCGAATGTATCATTCTTTGTGGTGTTGCAACAGATTAAAAACACATGACAGACATAATTGTGAATGCACTAAAGACAAAAAAAATAAATAAATAATGTGGAGAGAAAATAAAAGGAAAATATTACACGGATTGACAAGTGCTATAACCACAAAACCACAATTTCAGCTGACAAGACTGAGATTGGCTCGCTTTGAGGAATCAGTATGGACAGAGTTCAGAGAAAAGGAGCACTGGTGTCTGTGACAAAGCTTTTTAATATGTCTTAATGGAATGACTGGTGTCACTAAACTGTATTGTTCTAAAAAAAAAAATCATTCTATCACAAGAATTTCATTATATTAAATGCCAAGCCTTCAATCCTTCCCCTTCTCCAATAATGCCACATTCTCTCTTGAGAAAGAAGAATGAGGCAGTGGTGGTGAAATGAGGATTTTTCATCTAAATACAATTACTGAGCATTTTGCAAAGTGCTGTGAAAAGCAATCAGGAATTACTCTTGAAAGTTGGCTGGGAGAGAAACAGACTCGGTTTTTAATGTCTGGGTATTTTATTCTGACTTTTTCATTGCTAAAAAGCTTTTTTCTGCCCTTTGCCAAGCAGAGATTGTTGTATCGCTGCCAGTCAGGTTTTGAATTCTTTTGATGGGGATTGAAGATGAGCACAGTCATCCCTGAAAAATGGCTGCGACTCGATGAAGTCACGTGACTGGTGCCAAAGCCGGCTGCTTCATTTTTCTAGCTTTAGCCTCAAATTAAATCAGACATCGGGAACGACCTTCAAATCTGCAAAGCCAATATGCTGACTGGGATGCACTGGAGAAAAAGGCCAGTGATCAAGATTTATGGACTGAGGCTACTCTGTGTGTCAGGAGTGATACGTGTCTCATCAACAGTGAAATGAAATGTCAAATTAGTTTGCAGGTGTGGGAGGGCTGTTTCAGCTCATCGACACAGATGCTCTAATGGTAAATAAGATCCAGAAACAAAGCAAAAACTGCAGTCAAATGAGATCCAGCGTGAGGGGAAGAAAGGAACGAACGAGTGTCAAATAGGGTGCTTATAGTGCAGAACACTAATAAGGAGAGCGTCAGCAGGACAGTGGCAGCAGATCCATTCTCCTCCGGGCTTCATCTTGGCAGTACCTGTTATAAACTTCCTCTTCCGTCTCGCACAATTGGTTCTGTAATTTAAAAAGGTCAGCATGGCTCCTGTGTAATTCAGTACTCTCATGGTGCTGTATTAACCACATATTTAATCACCCTTGGGGTGGTGTGCAAGCTGAATATTGAATGTAAAGGGAAAGAGTGGGACCCACAGTGCAACACAGGGTCTGGCTCTCCCACCTGACACATACTACATGACTCACACTCTGTGGAGGTGCAGTTTATTCGCGAAAATTGCTTAGAGTTTCAATTTTAGTAGAAACGCGTTTGGGAACCTGAATGCTTTAAATAAGACATTCAAATAAAAATCATTAAAAACAAACACACAGAGGTCTTGGGGGGGGGGGGAGGTTTGTTTCAAGTTGGATGAGTAAATTGAATCGGTACGAGTTGCACTGTGGGTATGACAGGCGCAATATCTCGTGTTATGGAGTTTAGTTGTCTAGAGAATCACATCAAAGAGCAGATTCACCAAAAGTTGTTGTGTGAAGGAATCCATTATGGGATACGCAGAGCCATACGTACTGTATACTGAATGTTTCCTACCGTATAATGTTTAAACAAAAATCAATGCAAAGCAGAAATCTGAAGTTAAAATGCCTCTAAATCAGAGAAAGGTCCGTATCTCCTTCTGCACTGAACGCTATGAGGCAGCTGTTGTACTGATGCTTAAGTAATTATTAAGTAATAAGCAGAGAATCACTACATAATCATGCACCCTATGGCATGTATCGAGAGCAAAGACTGATACATATGTGACAATGGAAAACAACAACAAGAAAATACCAACGTTACTTGTGTTGAATCTCTCTAAATGAAAGCAATTTATTCTTTAAAATATATATTTTGGGGGACACTTTTTAGCCTTTATCACATCAGGACAGAACACAAAAGATACTAGTAACTGTAAATTTATATGCTGTAAGGAGTATTAAGTAACAAATGCAGCTACATCAGCATCTGAAATCATATTTGATACAAATATATCCGCTTACAAGCTTAAATGCCACAACTATGCATCATTATGCCGAATAAAGTTCCCAAAGGCCAACTGCGAGGTTACTCATATCATCAGACACAGACCAGCTCATCATTGCTGACTGATTGCACAAAAACCCCGGATCATGTTCAGTGACAGCTCTGTGTAAATTTGTCCTCTCTGTGCATGGCGACTGCAGTACAGTAAAGGTTGCAGCATGTTTACACAAGTGGAATTTCAGCTGCATGTCAGTCACCTGTCACGAGCGCATCTGACAGAAAATAATATGCTTCTGTTTTCACCAGTTCAGCTTTATACACGAGACGTTTGAGGGCTCACAGTTACCAAGAAACGCACTTATTTTTTTTCCTTCAAGTGTTTTATTTTTATTTTATTGTTCACATCAACTGTATCGGTCTTTGAACACTGTCAAAACATGGGTGCCCTATACTCAGTCCTCCAACTGAATACACCCTCTGTGGACACATGGATGACTGAAGATCAAGCTAACAAGCTGTTCATGCTACGCAGTCTGAGACGGTCGAAGATGACACCCACCCCCCTAACATAGCATTCCACAGTGGAACAAATTACTAGCTGCAGAATCTTTAAGAGCAAAATTTCCTGTGTACGAATCTGGTGTCCTATTTTTTCCACCGAAGTTAGACGGCACACATAATAATGGTGCATTACTCATGAATCGGGGAGAGCTAACAAAGTACCTTGGAAACCCCAAATGATGACAGTGCTTTAAATAAAGAAAACAGGGAGTCACTGCTTTTGGGAACAGCTGATATTTACTTTAAAGCAAGAGAAATAAAAGAGCTGTCAGTCATGAAGTATGCAAAAATGTAAAAATCAAAGCCACGCTTTGACATTTCTCTCTTATCGAGATGCACGTTCCTGGTGGAATTCAGCTTTCCCACACCTAGACATTTATGATAGTTGCCTTTCTTTGCTGACACATGCACAGAAGGTACAATCCATGACTGAGATCATAGGTTGGGGTGAATTGTCCCTGAAGCTTAACACCAAGTTTCTTACATAAGAAAGAATGTCTATTTTCATATCTCTGCTCCAGACACCATTTCAACGTACAGATTCGTCACCCGCTGCTTAGAATTCTTGTGGGTATCACCTTGCATCTCTTCAGTGATAAGCAATAGAAATAAGAAAAGCCCTGGGTTATAGCACTCTGATGCCATCTGATTGTTAAGCAAAAGTGTTTTGATTCAATCTTAATATAGCTCTTACTGCTGCCAGTCAGAGATCGTGCTCCAAAAGTGTGATTGAAAGCATTTCTGCCAAGGTAGAGATCCCTCATCCACATGCGCGCGCACGCACACACACATGCGCGCGCGCGCACACACACACACACACACACACACACACACACACACACACACACACACACACACACACACACACA